>JAQGAK010000769.1:0-53352 GCA_034696945.1 Lipothrix lubbocki | reverse complement strand
AATGCCATTATGCCCTCAATTTGCCCTCAACTGAAAATGCCCAAAATGCCTTGGCATTTTCAGATTGCCAACACTAATTGTAAGTAATATATTAATATGAATAAATTACTCATCTCCCGTGCGATTTTAAAAGCAGAAAATTAGGAGAAAAACTTCATCAAAATCGTAGTCTTAGCTTTAATATTGCATTTTACGGACTTAGCCTTCTACTCTTGTACCCAATTGGAAAGTCCACTAACGGAAGCTTTTGAAATTGTCAAGAGTAGTGCATTTAGCAATTATTGAGAACCCTATCCTTTACTGCTGTCTTTTATCTGTGCAGATACTGAGAGGAGCAGTGAAATGATGCTCGGAGCCGGATGACCATCGGAAGAGATTGAAGAGAAGGGAGATGACAGCAGTCGCCGACGTCGTCTCCAAGTGGCCATGTGCGGCATGGTTCGCAGGATGCAGGGAATCTCGCAAGCTCGTCCTGATTATCGTTGCCATTGCTCTACTTCTGGACAACATGCTCCTAACTACTGTCGGTAAGGTTTTTATAAGGTCGTTACGCCCATAATTTTCTCACCCTCTTTACTGTCTTCGCCTCATCGCCTACCAAAACGAGCTAGTTTTTTATTTAGTAGAGTGACTCTTGTCGTATATTGCAATACTTGTGACAGTAGGAGTATTTAAGTGTTCATTTCTTAAATAGAGAAATTTTTCTTTGCAAGTACTGAAAAGTGTTTCTTGGACGATCTTTCCATCAAATTGACGCACTTCACTTTCGTTGCTTTTTTGTATTACTCCATGTCCATGCATAAAGTATCACTTTCAAGAAGGCAAATTTATTACCTTTGGCTCCATGTAATTTAAAATTCAAATTATTCAGTTCCTACGTTGTTGTGGCATGCTAAACCTATACAGTAAACCTCTCAGGGCGAATTCTCAACTGTCTATAGCATCCCCTGAGGTTGTATTGCCACGAAAATTAATCTTACAAAGAGCTGTGTATTCATATAGGTTCAAAAAAATTACTAGGTCCTATATATGTAGACTGAAGCCTTTGTTCTAAATCTTGTTTGCTTTCAGCTCCATCGGTTTCTGTAGTGATTCAAATTGGGGAGTGGGGAGTACAAGGGATTTTTTAAAATGGTTAACTTTACTGCATATAGCTTGCCATGTCATTAGTTAGCCCCATGGGTTTGATTCAAAAAAGGATTTGATGTTTCTTGAAGTTTTATACAAATATAACCCGTATGTGGTTGGTGAATACTTTCCATCATCAACAGTCATTCTGCGCCCTTTCAGCTCTTCATCTTCTTTGACACTAGCGTATACGTCTTCTCCCGCTCTCGAGTGTTTAAGTAACCAGAGGCAGGATTATCTTTCTAGGTCGACGACGAACTACATAAATGCATTTAGAAGTTTGCGCACACAGCAAATGTGAAAATGCTTGAATGGAAGATGGAATAGTGGATTTAGTTTGTTCTCGTTCCAAGTTATTTTAGACCAGCCAAACATACATATTGAGGGCTAATTCCTTAAAAGTCTGTATATTCTTTTAATGGAAAGCTTGCTCAAGTAAGCACCGAGAGTTAAAAGGATTTACAGAAGATTCTCCGCGGCGCCAGTCCATTGTTCAATCCAATCCCTATTTGTAATTTTACAGTCCTATTTTGTTTATAGCGCTTTATAGCGGCTTTGGAAGATACATTTTAGAATTGTTCTGATCCTATATACGATGTAGAATAGGTACATATGCTTTTATGGCTATTGATGACCCTACATCGCGTTGTATTAAAAAATAACCTAACGACGTCATCTATCCAATACCAGTGCCACAAAGCCAACCTTTAGAGGTTAATATTTGTGTACTATACACTTCATTATTCATTTGCGTGCACTGCTTTATAGTCTGTATGTTTGTACATACACTTCATTCACTTAATCTATATGTATTATACTCAATGTTTATATTCAGCAAAATAGTTGTCCTTCTTCTTATGCTAATTTTTTGAACGGAGCGAGTCTTTAAGTTTAGTCGAAGGGTCTCATTTTCAAGCTTTATAATATATTCGTATCGTAGTATATCAATGGAAGTGTATTTGGTAATAGAACGATCTCATTTTAGTTAACGCAACCTTACTCCAGGAATGTAAATTTCCTATCCATTGTTAAACTTATAATAGGATATTAGCTGTAATTGAATACGGGTCTCTTATACGGACACTTCTTAGTTACGTATACGGTACTTGCATAATCCAGTGTATCTTTATATAGCAGAGAATTTCGCTAGTATAATACAGTATATGTGGTTTGACTGTGGAATGTGGGGTGTACGCACAAGAGTGACGGAGGATGTAGACGGTGTTAAGGAATATGAAATAACGTGCACAGCATTCTCTGGATGGTGTATATAGCTTATAGCTACTGAGATTGGGTTAAGTCATTTGATCACTTGAAATTGAATGGCAAGAGTCAAGCTTAGACAGCTCTGTCATGTGTTCTTGGGTGAATGAATGTATTTATAAAATATCTTACTCCAGACTCCTTACATGGGTAGGTATATAGTGTTGTTAGGAGAACTACCTATCCCCGGGAAGTGTGGCAGGTAGGAAATTTTACGAGATGGGAGGATGTATAGAATAATATATTATATACAGATGAGAAACAGGAGGACGTACGTGTGTATGTATGTGTGTGTGGGTGAAAGGAGTAAAAGGATTTTCTCACCACTCTCACCTCACTCTCACTTACCATAGCTTACAGATATTTTGATACGTTGGGAGTCCATTACAGGATTTTCCAACTTATATATGGTCAACGAGTCAAGAATACCAAATGAGCTTTATCCCCACAATGCTATTTGACGTTGGCATGTCCCAGACCAAGAAAAAGAAGACGTTCACTCTCTAGTCTTCTACATATTCTCCTTTTTAACAACAAAATACACAACTGTAGCCGCAGAATTTACCTCACTTTTTCCATAAAACCTAATTTAAAATACATATAGATACACAGATGCACTTTCATGAAGGAATAAATTAAATTCTAATGAAATGTCGGGATGAAATAGCTCCTTTACTTACCATCATTCATTAGAATTATACCTGTCCACAGCCTCCCCAACCCGCAAGGAGCCCTAGCAGGCAATATTGTGAAGGTAATGCGGAAACCTTAATAATGTACGCTGTTCCGAAAGAGTAAACGTATAACCTAGTATAATGTCTTTTTCGTACCCGAAATATTCGCCCATGTTATTAACTTTCCCGCTTGCATTCAGAATTCAATGAAAGCCTTCAGAGAGGAAGAGACAGGGACATAGTATAGTCAATTCTTCTTGAGTATTTTAATGAGATTATATGCTTCAATAAGGCTTACAATGTCTTTCATTCAGTGGGATTCTGGTTAGTTCCTCCAGTCTTTCCGAAATCTGCAGCCTACTAGCTTCTATTCAATGAGACCATCATCACAAAAAGGCTGGAATATTCAATTGTTTACACTGATTTTACTATTAATCACTGCAAAATTAATGTTTTATTGAATGCTGAGTTTAAAAAAATACTTGTTGGAGTATTTTTATTTTCATGAGCATTTACATATGTACTTTTTCTAATAATTATACAAAAACATCTGGTTAGTTTTCAAGGGACTTAAAGTTTTCTAGTCACTAAAACACTGTAAATGCATATATAAACGGTGCTTCACCACAGTATTTCTCAATTTCTTCCCTGTTATACCGGCAACGGTAACATCAATTTTTAAAATGTGTTTTTGGAGTAAAAAGACAAAGCACTTAATTCACCTAATGGAATCTGGTCTGGACTGAATCTAGTAAAAAGACAAGTAACCAGAGCACTTGAACAGCCGGCGATTTCAAGATAAGTTTAATTTGTCCGTAGTAGTTACGTTAGGTGTAGATACCATTACCAGTAAAAAGGGTAAAAAGCAATGATCATAAAGTTACATTCTCCTGTGTATGGTTTACTTGTACCATAAGGCGTTCTTGAGCAGTATGCAGGATCCAATTGCAAGGAGGTGATGGCTATAATCTACGGGTTTTACTGCTTGGTAGACTATCCTCAACATGTAATGTTATTACTCTGGGAAGGGAAATAATAGAAAATTTGCAGATTCCACACTTGAGATTATTGACGGGAGTAAAAACATACTAAAATGCAGTAATGGAAAGCGTTGAAAAGCAAGAAGATGTACAGGACAGACAATTGTGGAGAGTGAGGTTAAAATTTTCCACCCTTTATAGTGCAAAACGTATGCTCTTCCCTTTGCAACCTCCAAGTCTGACTGATAAAAGAATTTTTATATGTAGTGAGAAGTCAATGGCAAATCAATAAAATTTATTGTAGTGTGCTGAATTGATTAGGAGGAATCCCATGAAATGAAAATAACAGTGTAGGTAGAAGAAAAAGTGAGAGAGAAACGAAGTCGAGAGAGAGAGAGAGTAAGGGCAGGAGAAACGTATGCGAGTGAAAAAGTGAACTTTGCTTGCTAAGCTGTAGGTATATAGTATATTCATAGGTTCGTCTTGAGAGTTGAAAACGCTGGGCAAGATTTTTACACTGAGGGCAATTGGGAAAATGTGGCCTCCAGTGGTTCTCTAGCTCGGATTTCCGCTTCGTCCCGACGTCTCTTCTAAAATTGCCTATAACTTGTTCCTGTGGGTCTTAGTAACACGTTTGTATGGGTGCGTATATTGTGTGCTCAAGTCCGAAGAATTTTCCACTTGTGAAAAAAGCTTTAACGGGTTTATCCCTTCTGAGCTTTAGTAGTCAATCTAATAGAACTGCTGCTAGAATTTTTCACCATACACTAGTATTATTATACTGGTACACAACAAGTGAGGCAAGATGAACGGGAGAATATGTAGTTAAGTTCAGACTTGCATGTAGTTTTTTTATTGCTTGTAATTCACATCGAAATTCTCTAGTGTTTTCTTCCGTTTATTATTTATTCCCTTGGAGTTACTTCCGTTTTTCCTTTCCATTCTCTTCTTTTCACGGCCTTTTACGATTCATGTTCTTTTAAATGCACAGTTTTCAACAACCAGCGATGAATCTTCCTATCGAGACCATACACTCTATAATGTTAGACTTACCTACTCATTATATTCTTCATGCCGCTTATCCGAACAAGGAGCTTGTAGGTGTAGAAGTTTGCCGCGGAAGGGTTTTCCTTTCAAGTCTTCAATCATGTACGCTTTTAAGCATTCTTCCGAACAGGCTTACGTCTTCATAAATACCCCACGAATCAGCTTTTCAATAGTCGTATGTGGACCAGTACACATTGTACTACGCGAAAGTAAGGGTCGTCTTGTAAATAACCAGAATGGCGCAGAACCAAAGCAGAAATATAAGAAACCTTGAGTGTCCCGTATGTACTACTACTCTTGGTGATCTCCGAATCATGTGTATTTTTACAAAGGGAGCGTGGCATGAATAGATTGAGCGGGTTTACGGATAGTTTGGTTATTTAATGTTCATCCCCCCAGATTCACAGATGAGAACATTATTTTAGAATTTCGAGGAGGCCAGGAAGGGAAAGTAGTATGTTTAAAGAGGTTGAAACTTGACATTAGAGAAGGAGAAACTTGAATCCTTCAATCACTTCAGCTTCGATTCTTCAACCTTGGAGTTTTCTCTTACTCTCGACTAATGGATGGATTCTGGGAAATATTTGCCACTGAGTGACTGACTGCACATTTGTCATGGATGTGAAAAGCATTCCGAGTAATTTCCTGTGTAGATGCCAGTACTGTAAGCTAATCTATTATTCTCTTATTGTAAAATGTGAATTATAGTACCTATTATTCCGGAGTTTCTCTACGATATTCGACATCAGCATGATAACGACACCGGCAAGATTAGAGCAACGACATCACCCACTGCCGATACTTCCTTCCTGACTTCATCAAGTAAGATCAGTAGAACAGTTAATTACTATATTATCTATACTACTCAGTAAAAATGTTTTTTATTATAATATATTCGTATATAATTGATGCGGTTTTTAAGTTACCAAACTATGCTTTACTTATTTCGTTGTTGGGTTTTGCAGCCTAGTAATACCAACGTGTATTATTTTAGTGTCTTACAACATATGAATTTCTATTCGTTAGATAGTAATGTTTCATAAGGGGCTGAGATTACGTAGACGAATAGTGATATTTCAAATGATTGAACATTAAAACGGATTAATTTGCAGATGAGACCGCAGCGGCAATAGCCAAAAAGACGGAAAAAGACAGGCATAACGAACTTGTGGATGAAAATGTTGAAGTTGGGGTTATGTTCGCTTCTAAGGCTTTTGTTCAGTTAATCACAAATCCTTTCATCGGACCTTTGACCAATCGGTAAGAGTGTAGGCTTCTCCTGTACCGCATATTATGTATTCTTCGTTGTATAAAGTCAGTAGGTCGACGTCACTTAAACAAGTGTAATATTATAAACAAACCATCTAATATTCTACCGTCTTTTGGTTTTTAGGATCGGATACAGTATACCCATGTTCATGGGATTTGTGATCATGTTTATTTCAACGATCGGTAAGTATTTTCTATGCAAACTATGACATAGACACAAGATGGTAGCTTGAAATTCTATACTTCTAATAATCTATTGCATAAGCGTTCTGACTGCAAATACTACCCTTAAAGATTATTTAATTCTCGTCCAATTCAAAAATTTCATTCACTTAATTACTGCTTTACATCGCTTAAACATCGTAATTAATTAAGACCCTAATTAACTTTAACTAAAACTAACAACTTAACTAGGTAGCTCTGTTTATTAAAGAGTACTTTGTTGTGTGGAGAAAATTAGTGAAATTGGGTTACTGTGATTGTTCGGCTAAAAGTTAAATTGTTCAAGATCCTTTGAGAAAAATGTATATGTAGTAGAGCGAACACTTGCTTGAGGTTTGCTTATATTCAGCATCACGTCTTCACGTCATGTCTAACAATGCTTTTCTCCAGCCTAATCAGATTATATTTTTATACAGTTTTTGCTTTTGGACGATCATACAGTGTGTTGTTTGTGGCTCGTGCTTTACAAGGCATTGGCTCTTCTTGTTCCAGTGTTTCTGGTAAGTACATAAATCTGTAATATTTTATATAGCATGGAAAGATTTAATCACATAAGAAGATTATGAGACTCGGTTACCCTGAGAAATTAATCAAATTTAGGCTTTTTGAAATTAACGAAGTTTGACGTGACAATCATTGGTATTACATAAATTGCTGATAGGAGCAGAGTCTTGGTTATATAAAGTATATCGGGCTGACATCATCGAGAAATTTTTATCATATCCTGTCTTAATTTTAAAACCACCCAAGCATAGACAGGGGTTGCTCGTTGTATCGGATGGTAAAATTTATTATGAATTTGAAAGAATGAGTACGTACATATGTAGGAATTTTAGTTTTGTACATACAAATAACAAAGTTTTACGCACCGATTCGGAAGGAAAAATTATAGCAAATACGAATAGTAAAGACGAAGCTGTTAGTTCCTGGTAATAGTTTCTAAGTGTTGAATGTGTTGCGGGCATAAAATTGCAGGCATGGGAATGCTGGCGGAGCGTTATCCGGATAATCTCGAGCGTGGAAATGCTATGGGGGTGGCACTTGGTGGACTGGCTCTAGGTGTTTTAATCGGACCACCGTTTGGAGGAGTGATGTATGAATTTGTAGGCAAAACAGCACCCTTTCTCATTCTTGCTTGTTTGGCTCTTGGGGACGGCTGTAAGTGTCGATTGACTTTCTAATTCTATGCATGAGTAACTCGCGTAAGCAAAAAGCATTGTGATCCTGATGATGCGTATCAAATGGATTGGGTGCTTGCTTGCAGTATTGCAGTTACTTGTTCTCCAGCCGGCCATAGAACGTATGGAATCGGATGCACCCTCTCTGAAGGAACTCCTCATGGACCCGTACATCATTGTTGCAGCAGGTTATTTTTAAACTCAATTGTCTCATCCTTCTCATAGTCTTCTAGAAAAGCCTTTGCATTCTGAAATGGTATGACGCGATGTTACCCTTACTCATGCATTGATCGGGTATGAATAGGATCAATTACATTCGCAAACATGGGTATTGCGATGTTGGAACCTTCACTTCCGCTATGGATGATGGACACAATGAAGGCGCCGAAATGGCAACTAGGTGCAGCTTTCCTACCAGCATCAATCTCCTATCTCATTGGGACGAATCTGTTTGGGCCACTTGGTCATCGTATTGGCAGGTAATAAAATGTGGCCATTGATTGTATACGTGAGTAAACACTATCGGGGCAGGTTATTACAAAAGGGAGAGTTAATACATACTGTACAAGCTATTATTATAGACTATTTCTAGAATTAAGACAACGACATTTCAAGCATTCGTAGTTTCCAAAAAAAGTAGATGATATTTAACTGTTTTAAGAGTTCTCTAGAATCGTTAATTATGTTCTCAGGAGCATTATTAATCAATAAATTATATATAAACTAAAGCAATTATGCGGTCTTGGTTTGCCTGCTAGTATTTACATTAATAAATTGAAGTAAAGTTTCGTTTCTGAATATTGAATCCAGAGACCTCAGCTATTCTTCCGTGTTCACAATATTAAGAGACTCATATAATTGATTTTAGATGGCTGGCAGCAATGATTGGGCTAGTTGTCATTGGCGCTTGTCTCATTTGCGTAAGTGAACTAGAATAATTACTTGTTGAGAACTTAGTGCTTTACCTATACAAACCTATACAAATGTACGTTGGTGACGATGTAGATTCCTCTCGCGACCAACATAACCCACTTGATTGCACCGAACGCGGGACTGGGATTTGCGATAGGAATGGTTGACAGTTCAATGATGCCAGAGCTCGGATTTTTGGTCGACATCCGTCATGCTGCTGTGTACGGATCAGTCTACGCAATTGGAGATGTAGCCTTCTGTCTCGGGTTTGCGATTGGTAAGTCTTGTGAATTCCTTAGGGATCGCATGCACTCGTGTGTAGGTGTGTAATGCATATAGAGGATTAGGAACCATATCCATTGAGGAGACGTGCAGTTCAAATATGAGGTAGCATTTTTATCTAAATGGTATTCTCTGATTTGGACTTGAGATTTGATGAACGAGTTCCTGTTCCGTCTCTGAACTTCATCGGAAACAAATTGATTGGCTTAGACCGGCAATGGTCACGATGCTGGCAGCACATGCATGTATCCTTAAAATCCTATCCTTAAATCGTTTGTACACGTTGAAAGATGTAACATAACGCTTTTTACAGGACCAGCCTTGAGTGGAACTCTAGTACGAAACATTGGATTTGAATGGATGCTTGTGGGCATTGCTATCATCAACTTTATCTATGCCCCAATACTATTCATGCTAAAGAGCCCGCCAACAAAAGAGGAGCAAAGCCGCCTGATCAATTCCTCGGTTCGATATTTGAATATCAATAACGAGGATGAAGAAGAGGACTCAAAATGATGCGTGTTCTCAGGTTAAAAATGTCCCTTCCCATTCAGGTTTGAATCGCCTCACTGGGAGACTCAGTCTCCGAAAATCCCATCTTACCCCAATGTTTGTTTCTTCGTTAATAACTTGTCAGTTATGGTGACTTGGTGGCAATGTTTTAAATAAAATAACCATGTGTTTACTCCGTTAACATTGTCCCTACTATATACAGATATTACTCTCCATAACTTCCCCACCTATAAATGATCCAGTCCTCAAATAATGCTTATATTTAATGCAATTATTTGAGCGCGTCATGATCGTCCACGAACCTTGAGTTCCTGTATGTGGAGGCAAAAAACACGTTCACTCGCACTTACTTGATTAAATCGTTGAAGTTGCCAGGAACGGCAAAAATATATAGTAAACGCTCCATTGAAAGGTGCTAGATAAAACAAGCATAAACCAATAATCGGTGTTATTATTAGTGTGACATGAATTACACAGCCTCGACAAGACGGTTGTTGTGTATCACAATGACAAATGTAAACTAAGACTATCATATGATCAGTGATAAGAAAAATTGTTTGGACCACAAAAGTATATTATTACTTATACATAAGACACAAAAGCTATGACAAAAATACTCAAATTAACACGACAAATTCCATCTTTAGAGATTTCGCTGTATATGCAATTATGCGGCATGCATCAGCATGTTCCAATATAGGACTCAGAATTTCTATGTAAATCTCAACACTAACGGGTGCTAAATCCTTCCGTTCACAAAGCGGACATGCAAACTATACTGTGAACGCAAAATGGAAACATTACATTGCTTGGAGATTTTTACCTTAAAAAACCTTGATATGATTGTGTAGAGTGGCAAGATCTCGTTAAGACATTAGGGAACAGATGTAGGTATGTAAACTGGCTTGGTTCTCCATTAAAGGTTAAAAATCTGGCAAAATACGAAAGAAACTAAACATAAGTTAATCAAAACCGAAGTCTTCGACGTATGAAAAGTACTGAGTTCTTATAGTGGCTATCCTTGGCGGAGCTTGTCTAATGGCAGGTGGCACATCTATGTTCTATTCTCATGCAGCAAGGCAATTATACAGTTCTTCCTTCACTTAAAAAGTTTTTAGCTGTGAGAGCACTACACGGAAATAAGTTACTTCCCTTCCTATATAGAACAGTATTGGTTATATATCAGAATCTGCCCAATTAATGCAAATTCTAATGATTTTTCCCTTAGATGGTCTGGAACATAGCAAGGTAATAAAGTAAATGGAGAAAAGAAGGAAGAAAGTGAAGTACGTGCACTTCACTATGGAAAGTGAATGATTGCTTAAAAGGATTTTAGATAGCAAGTCGTCCTAAGACAGAATGATGAATGATGACATTACTTGCTACTTAAACTGGTTGTAAACTCATATGCCCACTCAGACTTTCCCTTCGTTGTATACGAATAACATGTATGTAGTCGAATGAGTTGAAAAATCTTATGGGTTGCAGAGATTGCATGCAAATGTAAGATGTTTCGGTATATCATCATATGTGTATGAGCATAGACATATAATAAATTATGTATACAGAACTCATATACTTGGGATAAGAATAACATCTATCAGGCACAACAGAAACGATCTTGTCCAGAATTTTCTATAAAATACCTTTAGACTACTCACATATTATAACAAATATTTTTGCATCCCTGTCTGTAGAATTCTTCCTCCACATATATTACTGTTCTTTTCTCTAATATGTTTCCCAGTCTAAATACATTACCCTGATCTGCATTTTCATTTCCTTCACTTTACCGCCAATATCTATCATTGTACTGTTTAATACAGCAGTCTAGCAAGATTAGGAAGATAATACCTTCAGGAGCCTGTTTTTTGCCTTTACTCCAGACAGATTAACATATAAATCTGTTAATGAAATGTGAGTAGAGGAAATGATACGTATAGGAACATATTTAATCATGCAATGGTAATATGAGGGATATACATTTTGTGTTCCAAGTTTTTAACACTGAACCACAACTATGTTTCATCAGTTTCTGTCCTAGAAAAAGTTTCATTGAAATTAGTCTATGTATACTAAACAAACAGTAAAATTGAAAAGTAATATGCAAATTAAATCATTCCAAAAATACTTGTATTGAAAGGAGGCCAGATGTTGTAATAAATGCGAAAAAGTTGGACAGACCTTAATTTAGATGTTTCGTAGAATAATTTTCTTTAGGTGCTTGAAAGCAAAGCCGTGTGTCTGAGATTAATGAGTTGAAGCAATTCACAACTGCAGATCGATATTTTAATCAAATGTTTATGACGAATGTTTAGGTTTAGAAGATTGCCTGGAGGTTGAGCAAACAATAGGGAACTTTGGTTGAACTTATAATTTCGTGTTTTCATATAGGCTATATAGTGTTTTTGTAAGCATCGTAAAGTACAAAAATAAAAGGAGAGAACATTATTCAGGAAGAATGTTGATTATTTAAAAACAAGCAAGTAGTATAGCAGGGAAGAAAATTCATTAATAAAAAAACTTATTGTTTAGTTTATTTTACTATTCACTGTAGAACCAACATGGGTATCAGGCTTTTATGTACATCAGCTTCAACTGTCACCTTCATACCGAAAAAAATTCACTATATAATTATTTCTCTAGCCTAAATCTTATTCAATCGTTGGGACTGTAGATGAAATAATAGCAGTGAATAAGCAAAAAACAAGCTCTAAAGGGAAAGCATGTTCAAAATAAGATGACTAATGCGAACGATAACTATGTATGTAAGCATGCATGCTTTTACGACTATTCGAGGGACAAAAGTATTAAACACTATAAACAGCCATTAGACAACAGCAATACACTGGTTAGTATATGCAACAGCGCAATGAATTCGTCAGATACTATAAGGAGTTTTTAGGAGGATTCGGAGAGTAGGCGAAAGCTATCTGAATCTGCATATATATATATATAACATCATCACGCTGCAGAGAAAATGAACAACTGAAGTGTAAACTTATAATGGAAGAAAATACAAACTTCGGTCCACCAAGTTTATTGAGCACGAAGATGAGAGAAGGGAAATTTCTAGATATTGCCTCAAATTTGATTAGATTTTAAAGGGTTTGAACTTACTGTTGTAAAAGATGATAAGACTATAGAATGCTGCCGTTGAAAACGAGTGCCAAGTAAATCTAAGATGCTACTGAAATGCGATGCGGACCTTGAATGCCCAACAAAAGTGTGACCACCGATAATGGAATAAGTGAAAGCAAGTTAGCAAGAACCGCTCTTGATGTAATGTATACGACTATCTATTATACACATAAATAAGCTATATACATCCGCGCTACTATTATATGCTTGCATGCATAAAAATGTATTACTCACTTCCTACAATGAAAAGCTGATGAAAATTATTGCGTTTTGATTAGGTGTTCTTCTATATACTAGCTACCTTCTCATTGTAGGTAGTGTATTATTATTAAATAAACCTTGGGGAGATGGTGGTTGTTCGTAGGATGTAATAAACCATAATACTCTCCTGCTGTATAATACAATAATAAAATGGTTCGCTGTAGCGGAAAGGAAGTTAGAGACAAAGATACGTTAGAATGAGAGAGAACAGTGCCAAGAATAGATAAACAGAGAGCCAGTTGGTTGTGTCGGAATGAAAACCAGACAAAGAAAAGACATGTAATCATGTCAAATCGACAAATGGAATCATGAAAACTAGAAATTACTCGATAAGGTCTCCTCCTACATGGATGAATGAGTGAAATGACTGACTTTCACCCTTTCCTTGTAGAAGCCTAAAGTGGATTTTAAAAGAGCTGGAAATGGTTGCACGGCTCTTTTATCATCCACTTAATTAATTGGCTCTTTATCCCGGTACGTTGGTCATGTTTCCCCCCTTAGTTACCCGCCCCTAGCTTGTTTAGTGTACTCCATTATTTCACATTGTCGTAGATGCCATGGTTTTTTTACGCCTCAACTTCATCATTCTTTAGTCTCCATTGTCAAGTACATTTACATTACACTCCCATTGTTAGCTTCACACATATATGTATGGCTGCTAAAAAACCAGTTACTTCTGTTTGTCTTGTTATAATGAATAATTTTGTTACAGTAGCATCATATATTTTCTCATGTATTTTTATATATCTTCATAATTGCTGTTCTGGATAAATTTTGTTACGTCTCAACTATTCTAAAATATCTTTATTTTAATGTTCAGCTTCAGATGTTGATTGTCTTGATTCTTGATATTCAAGTTTTTTTAAATGTTTTGTTTAAATTTGGTAGAGTAGATTGCTTTATTTTACTAAACCTACTTATTAATTTAAGTAAATATTTTCATATACTTATTATAAAAAACATGCATTAATGTAGTACTTCTATATTCATTAATGCTATTTACACTAACCTGGTGGATCTATATACTATACTGTAAGTTCTTCGCGCACTAGGTGTCATACTTTAGTATTGAACTTTGCCAAGTTAAATAGGGACCACATAGATATACTTTAAGGATCAATACGTTTCCAACTAAAAGATTTCGTGTTCATGAAAGTCTCATTTCGACTCTACAGCATCCGACGGAAATTAAAAAAGCGAATCACTCTATACGGAGTGACATCGCGTTTTTATAAAGTTGAGGAGTTACAACAAATGTGCAAGACACAGCCAAATAAAACTGTATAAGCAATTCAACAATATCCTTATACAGTGAAGGTTAAAATACTTGGAAACTATAAAAATAAAACTCTGATTACATATGAAAAGAGTATGATGTTAAATAAATGTTGCACATGAATTGTATCTGTATAAAATATAAAGCACTTACATATTGTAGTAAGTCCATGTATGTAATAATTATATTTGCAAAATATATATAATAATTATAATGTGACTTGAGTGTGTCAAAAATATTGATGTCAATGCGCGCTTCCTTATGACCCATAATGTAATTTAAATGTCTAAACCATGTTGTCATCAATGTATATGTTGTCAATACGAACAAAACTATGTTAAAAATCTAAAAAATGTTTCAGTGTGTTTCATTTCCATTCAGTATTAACATAATTCATTCATCATTGCAAACATGGACAGAAGTTTATAGCGCCGAACATCTGCACATATGTTCATACTAATGCAATTAACATTGCATTTCATCTACTCTCATAATTCAACTACGTCAAGAGGATAAAAACCCACACACGTAAATTAACCGATGCTTTAATGAAGTAAATTTCACTTCTCTTTTAATGCAATAACAACGACATACGCATTATAATTAATGAAGGTACGAATTTTATTACTTACGCTACCATTACATGGATACATGATATAAATATTTCGTTAATATAATCGCTCCTCTGCTTTAACTACAACAAGCTGTCTTTGCAAGTACACACTAATCATTTTGAAACACATACATTGGCAATCGGTATAACGTCGTTTCCAAATATTATTACAATGGAATTAGGTCCCAATAAATAAATTATCATAATTATTATAACACTAAATCAAATATTTGGATTTCCTAATACAACAATATTGAACGATTAAATTAATCAAACAGTCAAGAATATCTTAATTATAGGGACTCCAATATAAATATCTATCTACGTAAGTTTCATCGAGGCAGCAGCGCTGAATTTTTCATTTCCACAACTAAACGTTGAGCTCACACGTAAGAAATCATAGCAGTCTCAATTACGATCATGTGAACCCAACTCAATCGTCCTACTGATAAGCTGAGATTTTATTACATTACGACGAACACTAGATTAAAATATTTGGACTTCATTCAAAGTTAACTGAAACAATGGAACCCAAAAAATAATAATGCTAACTTAATAATACCAATTTAAAGGTTGCCAGCACCAAGCAAAAAGTGATACAAAATGCTACAAACATGGAAACGAACAGAACAGTAATTTGTCGAATATTATCTAACCAAGAATATAAATCCACTGATCACAATGAGGCGATTCATTAATAACGTGACATGATGTAGAAAGTCATATCAACGTTCAGATTGTTTTACTGCACTTTAAGTACAGAAACGCTATTTGAAAATAATACCTTCATATTTACAGAATCGAAGTTCTACTGCTACTTAGCTACGCTACATGTCAACCACAGAGTAATAACAATGATAGTGTCACTAAAACAGAACACAGCCTTTGTTCGATTGGGCATTTTAACAATAGTGTACTTATAATTACTCGTTTAAAGCATTTCGAATACGAACGTTAAGTCACCCTGAGCAGTTATTATTATTGTAAACGGGATCAGACAATGCACTATACAAACATATTCACAACGATATCTATCACACATAAGAATTACGCGATTCGACGATTCAATTTTAATTCGTGTTTGTAACTTATTATACGACAATATAAGGTACAGCGAGGAAATTTGCACTGAAGAGGGGTAGCTTGAATCCATGATTTGTAGCAATTATGTCGCTTCCATTTAGACATTCGTGATGTTGCATATCCGTCAGCATTGATTTCTGAAAGATATGTAAGGTTTGAAATCTTCATCTGATAATGGCACCAAAAAGATCAACGTCAATGGCTACTGAAGCACTGAATCACAAAGCGCGTACGTAATCAGCTGGAAAAATGTTTCGGTGCACTGTCGAACGTGTACTTCAACCTGTACGCTTCAGCAACAATTAAACCGATATCGGAACTGTCCCAGTGCTGTGTTGGCAGATTTTGAAGAAGCAGCATCAGTCCCTAAAAATGACAAACTTCATTGTACAAAACCCTGGTATTTAAATATAAAGAGAGGGATTCATAAATATCTACCTGAAAGTCTCTTTGTTTAATTAATTGATCCCGCCAATGACGCAGAAAAGCAGCACAAACATATAGAAGGACGGATCCACAGCCATCAGGTTCAGCAAGATAAGTATCCCAAAGTCTAATTGTACAACGCAGGGGCAATTCTCGCATTAAGAGATTATTCATCCAACGGAAAGAAAATTGCAAATAGTCAATCTCGTGTCTCAGTAGATGATTATGTAAAGTAGCTATAAAGAACAAAAACAAATAAAATTACATAACAAGTAGATATATCGATTTATATTGGAAGGTTGTATGTATTTCAAATTATTTTAAAACTCACCATCTATGCGTTCTATTAGTTCCTTGAGTTTCTTTACTTTTTCTTGAATACCGGTTTGAGCGAATATGTAGTTGACCTGAATGCTGTCTAAAAACTTTGACATACACCAGTATGAGTCAGCCTCAATGTTGTTTCGCAGTTCCTCAGGCAGTTTGCTTACATCAAAATTTTCCACTTCGACATCTACGAAATACAAACAGTTACCAATCGCAGCTTACGACAAAAACCTAACGATATTCTCTTCTAAACATTGAATATTAAAATTACCCGATGGGAGAACCTCTTCAAGGAAGACAACGAAAAACGGTGTAACAAGATCATTCATGCCCTGTACGTAACCTGATGCAGGATGTCGGATTGCCCAAATAAATAGAATTCTCTCAAACATCTCTTGAACAACTGTTTGCTGAAATAGAGCTATCAATGGGCACATTCGTGGAATGTCAATGTGAATCTGGAATAAGAATGTAGAACATCAATTATTACGTACAAGCACAAAGGTCACAAAGCATGTAATTACTTTGAACTATGGCGAATCTTACCTGCCGAAATGTGTCTTGATGAGCTTCATCCAACCTGGAGTCATAATACTGCTGAACGCATTTCCAATACTCTTCTCTTTTCCTTTCCAAAACTTGAGTTCTTCTGTCAGCGTTTGTAGGTAAGTAACCCTGAAACAAATGAAATTTAATACAAAACCATGGTAAACTACAACTTCTGATTTTCATAGAAAAATCGTTACATACTGCTAATAATTTCCATGCAGTTCCACGAACGGAGACAGGCAAGCCAGAATAACTCAGGGACTGTAGTTCCTTCAGATCTGTACTACTTGGACCTTCAAGAAGAGCTCTAATCTTTTCAGATTTGCCCTTATCTCGTTCACTTTCTACAAATTAGAATATTTGTTAATGTTATACCCAATAGTGATTAATTGAATTCATAAATTATTTAACACAAAATTTCTTAATTAAATATGCGTCATTACCGCTTCTTGAAATCACTTTTGGCTTTGAGACATTATTTCTAGTAGGAACAGAGTATGCATCTAGACGAGGTGGAGATACTGACGAGTAAGCAGTATCATCATATGCCCCTAAAAGGAATTAGTCTCGTTCATTAATAAATATGCACAATTTGAAACAATATTATTTTTAAATGAAAAAGATACCTACCGACGTGATTGTTAGTGTGCTGATTTGGACCCGAGCTATTAGAATTCGATCGCTGATGCTGATTTATGTGCTCCTCTGGAAGAGAAGTTGGTAGCGAACCGCCACTTCTGTGGCAATTAATCACATTTAAAGCTGCTGATTGCGCAACCTTTTTACTAATTTTTACGTCTGGAAATTAAGAACAACATAAATTAAGAAAACAGATTTTGTGGAATAACTTTACTATATTTAATATTTACTCGATACATGTAAATTCGCATGGACTTAACTACCTGAAGACATCACAGCAAATTCATCATCCCCAATATCCCAGGCATCTCGAACACTATCTTGAAAGTCCTGGAAAGATGAATTACCTCCGGAAGGTTTTGTTTTCCCCCATGTGGTCGATTCTTTATGGGGACTAGGTCTGCAAGTGAAGCACTAAGTAGTTAGTCTCAATAAAGTAATTCCAATTATTAACAGTAACAACAAAACTCATACGAAATTGAAATCGAACACGTGTAACGTTTTTTGATATTAAATTCGGCTCAAACGACCTCACAATAAAACACTGCTATTTTAATATATAACTGTTAACTTTCTCTATTCACCAATCAATTAAAAATGAAGCCAAAATAGTTTTTGGAAGCTTTTACACTCCAACGTTAAAAAATGAATATGAATTGACAATTAATCAACCAATTTTTCATTACTTACCTCCCAGGAACCGTTTTGCTATTTTTTCTCCAAAATGACATACTATTGTCAGCATGGTTACCGCTTCCTCCACTTCCGCATTTCTCCATCATGTGGCATGGAACTCAAACGTTAAGCAGTAAGGGACAGAAAGACCCAAGTGCCACATAAATAATAAATTAATATTTCCCAGGCACTCTCAAAGACCCTACATGTGTCAAGAAGTAATTAACTATATACTCGTTGCGATGGCACACAAAGGAATACTAATAACTACAATATACGTGATGGGTGTCCTTGGCCGAGAATATATTCACTAATTTTTTCAAACACAAACAACAGCAACAAAAACTATCAAGGAAGTTTTGCTAAATTGCTTCACAGCTTGGGAACAACTGCTGTAGTTACTACAAAGTTAACGAAATGTCTTTAGTCCATAAAGTTACTATGCTATACAATTATACAGTCTATGAATGACCTGACTAAAATGTTCCCCGGACAATAAATAACATTATTATTAAAAATATTTGTCTTTCTCTCCGAATTCTATATCCTCTGTACACAAAATGCTCTATGTATTCTACACCAAAACTGAAATCTGCTCAAGTAAATAAAGTAAACCTAATTTACAACAGCAGAGTATTAAATATATAATTATTGTACAGCCAAGACTTGTTCACCCTATACAAGAAAGAGTGTCAAATGTAAATAACTATATATGTATAATATAAAAGCTGGCGGCTGTAACTTCGCTCAGAATATTAATATTAGCAATTAAAAGTATGTAACTGTGTGCAAAATTTCTATATTGTGTGATGATAACGGTTTGTATATATTATATATACGGCTGTTGCGGTACAAAAAGTAGAGCAAGTCCTTGCTGTGTACAACTTGTTGTAAATTCCACGCTGATACAAATTATTTGTCTTGCCACCATATATACGCACGATCCAACAACGATCCTGTAATAAATATAGATACCAAAACAAATTAAACATTTGTCACACAGAAAAAGTTAAACGTAAGTTGTTTAATGTTATTTAAATACATAGTCCACATGTACATAAAATGTACATACTCCATTCTAATCATCATATTACAAATACCGTATCACAACAGTCACAACTTCACAAAACTGATGACACAACATATTCGTTGAAGGCATTAGTATTATGCATATCCTCTCAATGGAGGGCGAAATGTCAGTCATTTATACAGAAAATGTAAAATGACAAACAAGCAAGCTACCAACCAATGAACCAATGTTCACAAATATTGTGCTAACAATATTAATACAAATTGTAGTATACCAACAAACTAAACAAAATTGTACTAAAATTATTCACAAATATTATAATAGTACCAATTCTAAAGAAAATGTACGAAAAACATTCACAAAAAAACAAAAAGTTTAAGTCAAAAATCAAATCTTAAACAAAATTGCACTAGCAATATTCACAAATAGGGCAAGAATTTATTACAATAACTACTGTTATTATTATTATTAAACAAAAATGGTATCACCAAATCTTAAAAACATTTTACTAAAAAATATTAACAAAAATTAGAGCACCAATATCAGAAAAAACTGCGGAGAATATGCTAGAAACATATAATGAAATATGTTTCATGACACTAATAAATATTTCATTTAAATAATAAATACTCCTATAAAGCAAAGAAAGGATCAAACCATTAAACTAAATTATTCCTCACATAATTTATACATTGAATTTGACCTTTCCATACTTAAGAATCTTAATAAATCTTACCTTTTTTAATTACCTCAAAATTAAAAGAATCCTATAGACTCTTTATCCCGATAATAAGACACACATGGAGTTCAATATTATCTTTATGATTGTTCTGTTATTGGGAAGAATTCATGAGGAAATACATGGGGAATACTTTTGTGTAATTGTTAATAGAGTAAATAGCTCGGCGGATGATTGGGGATTACTAAATAATAAAATACAAAGTATTTTTTGTTTATATTTACAACTTGTTTAAATGTGCAATTTTGGAATTGGACGTATTGTATATGCTTTTTAAAAGATTGCTTAGTTGGACATTCGGTAAAAAAAAAAGTTGTTCCTCTAATAAATTCTACGCTCTGAACATGAAATGTGTATGTATATAGAAGGAAAGTAAGTAGTAAAAAGTAAAGCAAAGCAAAGCAAAAGGTGCTAAAAAGCGGCAAGCGGCAACTGCCGAGAAGGGCAAAGAAGCAAATTTAAGGGGAAGTTTGGACGGGCGGAGAGGAATTCCTCAAGAGGGCAGCACTGATTACGTCGGGAGAATTTGGTGGACGGATTGAAAAACCTCCCCGAGTTGTTAAAATATATGACACCCGATTCCCGATTCCCGGGTTTGGCGCCTGCTACAATATTTTTGTTTCTCGTATATTTCTATTCTATACATTATACTTACTTAGTCTAAAATCAAACTAAAATATTCGTGTGTCCGAATTCGGCACACTCCATAGACTTGGCGGAAAAGGGTCAAAATTGGGCCAAGGAAGAATAAAAGCGAACATGCCTCATATTACAGCCTAAAACTTTATTCCCTTTCCGATATATTAGTCACATATACAAATTATTACATTTTCACCCACACCGTTTTTCGACATAAATATTAACAAACATTTTAACAACAATAATAATAAGTGCGTTAAATTTATTAGCTGTATATTTTTTAAATTAATATTATTGAGCATTTTCAACAATAATTCGGACGTCTGTCAACAAAATTTTTTTCCCGTTGTGCATTTATTTGCGGAAATCACATGTGTACGATGCACATTGACTCATCTGCTGTCCCACCTGCCCGGACAAAGTTTTGACGACAATTATTTTTGATAAATTATTTATTTAAATATATCAAAGAATTTTAAAAACAATCGATTTGTATCAATATAACGTATTAATATAATGAGAGAATTTTTATTCCGGATATCTCAAATTACTTGTATAGACCGGATTTTATTTGTTGTAAATATTGCAGAAATTGATTAACACAGGATTTTTTTATAGGAAAAATTAATTGACAGTTTGACACAAGATTATTTTAAATATCAATTCATTGACAGAAAATTATTTTAAATATTAAAATAGATTGACAGAAGATTTTTTGGAAAATAAATTCATTGACCGAAGATTAAAATTCATTTGATAGAAAATTGTATTAAATAGACAAATAGATTGATAGAAAATTGTTTTACATAGAAAAATTGATTGATAGAAGATTGTTTTAAATATAAATATTCATTGACATATAAATTTACACACACACATACACACGTAATCAGCAAAATTGCAATACAAAAACAAGGGGAAGAACAAGAATATAACAATAAGGTCAAGTATACTTGCAATCCGATACGATTTTGTGGTAACATAAAAGTCATCGACATAACCCGAAAAATAGTTTTGTTGACTTCAAAATTCATCGACATAACCTCTATACCATCGTCATATAGACAACTCGTCGTGTTCACTGGGAAAATAAGAAACACTGTAATCATCGATCAGTTTGTTATCACCGAATTCATCAATACTTTCCTTCAGTCTTCTGTACATTCATCAATCAGTAACAATAATTTAAAGCGTATCAAACACATGTGCCTTGCATTTTACCATTTTATAAATCGGACGTCATAACACTTACCGACTGTAAATTTAAGCTCCGGAGTTAAATCGTCGGACAACAACGTTACGACTATTTTAAATTAAGCAAAATTTTTAAAATCAAGAACCAACATTCAATGGTTAACAGCAAGTTATAAAATAAATTAAAGGAAATGTCATCAAGCTGCAATGAAACATAATAATAAAATATTATATACATAAAACAGTATACGGAAAGTTGTTGGCGACATATGCAAACGCAACGTTGACAGCCATTTAATCGCGGTGTTAAATGTCAAAATGAAATAACTGACAGCAATAATAGCAACCTTAAACTAACTTATACGCAGACATCTTTCGAGTAAAAATCCAGAAATCCTTATATAGTTATAAAAGATAACATAATCATTCGCATGATTTGAGACAACGTTATAGTGTAACGTTCAACGGCGTCATCACAGCGCAACAATGAATCCAACACTGCGGTTACCCCCTACTGAATTCCTTGGGTTACGTCGGTTGAGTGACCAGAATATATTGGCCAAGACAATTAGCCGACTTGAAATGAGGGAAAGCAAGAGTCTAATATACAATCCTTGTGAGATTAACTTGTACCTAAGTATTCATCAGCAACACCGACAGTTGTAATTTAATTGTTATATAGTGTTATTCTTATAGGGTGCGTGTACACCTTGTCGCCGATAATTTGTTGGGTAATAATAACAAACCGACATTTACCTGTTCGATATTGTGGTATATATAGAGTAGCTTATTGTTGTAAGAATAATTTAAAAAAAACTATAGGTATTGTACTTATATCATCATCATTTAAACTGTGCAATAATTAAAAAGGGATACAACCACTTAATTAATAGTCAGACTATAAGGATGCAGTGGTGATTTTTGTGTAACTTCTCCGCTTTGTCAATATTAAATGCAATCGTTATCCCATTGTCATGCTATCGTTATTAGCTGTTAAGTGTGCTTCAAGTTTCCTCTGTTATTACTATGTAGGTATCTATTTATTGTTATGTTATTGTTGACGTGAAAATTGTAAACCGATCTCAGCAAGTTACGGATAGTTGTTTACCGTATATGTGTGCATACATGGCACATTTGTGTATTAATGTATAAAGATCGTCTTTAGTCTTGTACACGGATTGGCACATATTTAATTTTTAACATTTGCAACATTACAAGGTCAGGGTCAGGCTTTCAACTGCATCTACTTAATATTCCTGGCCATCCAGGCTACACTTTTTTGGACCATCTATTCTATAGGGAGCAACACCTTGTATATGTATATTGCGTAAACCAATACATCACGGGAAAAAATCTGTTTAGAGGAATCAGTGGTATATAATATATGAGTGTATAATATCTCTGTAGATTTTCCGCAATGTTTTTAGCATGACATGCTCATCTAAACATGTATTTATCTAAGTATGTATTTATGTAGTTTGTTATGGGAAAATACGATAGTTTAAATTGCAAATTCGAGGAACACAAGAGTAATTTTAATATTGTCCTTCTCATAGTTGAACAAAACAAGATTAGAGACTACTATTTTTATCGGGAAAGCGTTTTGACCAAAGCTGTATATAAACAATAAGAATGATGACAAAGCAGGACACACAAAGATTTTTATTATAATCATTTTGATACTTAGCGTTTCGCAAGTCTCACGAAATATTTACGTTGTCTAGTTAAATTGGTTGGAGAGAGTAATAATTTTGGGGGAAAAACCACTATACCTATACAATGGCATTTCAAAAGTCAGAGTTCATTCTGTGTAAAGTTTTCCTATAGAGTTTTTTTTATTCATGCGATTTCATTACGTTATATACATACAGCAATATGACTGTGCTTCGTTATCTAAATGAAAGGCTGTATAAATACGAATTAATGAGAATAGAAGAAGCCTCCAGGATTTTATGTTCTATACGGCACCGTGTATTAACTCGGCTTTAAATTATTATCATAATTAAACGTCGCCATTGTCGACTGGAGAACAAAAGGGAACTACTCTGCCATAATTGCACAAGAGAATCTAAAACTTTTAATTCGGTCTCGCTATATTAACGAGGAATCATTTCCGTGGCCTGCAGCCGCATTCTTCTGTATAAAACGTATCAATGTTCTGGGACGTCTACAAGCTCACGCCATGTATTGAAGTTCTATCTATGTACAACTGAAAAAAATATCATTACGCAAAAAACAACATTATGACAGTTATTTCCTGCATTTGGATATCATGTAATTTCTAAGAATGAATTCTATAGTACAGGAAAAGTGACATTTACTACAATTACCCTGATTTTGCCATTACACGAACCACGTTGTTTGCACATTCGAAAACATGTGGAATTTGGGACATTATATTTAACAGACATGTTCAGCATTTTTACGGATGTTTAAACTCAAAACCATGCATTACGAGTGTGTACACAGTGAATTATATACGTCGGCGAGAGCATCTTGCCAATAACGTTTGTTCAAGCCTTAGTACAAGTTGTTAACTAAAATAACATTAAGCCAGGGTAACTACTATAGGCGTAGAGGGCTTGTTCACACAACTGAAAGCTATAAAGAGGATTTGTATGTCGGCAATAAATAAGCGGTCTCAAGTGTAGACTATTCTCTAAAAGAAAATAACAGTACTACAATCAACCCAGGATTCTTCCATAAAAACTTACTACTGAAAACAGTTTAGCTCTGAATCCTCCAATTCCTTACACTTACTATTGTTAAATAAAACAACTTTAGCCATAAACATGAAAACATTACATGTGTGACTTCAACAATTGTGCGTATTACTACCTGGAATTTCTGTGGCAAACTCACCATTGCATTGAGGGGCAAGGATAGACACTTGTACAGCATTTTGGTAAGCAAATTTTATAAAAATTGTGTGTTCTTCCTGCCCGAATAAAAATTTTTAAGTTTTGCATTCCTTAAGTTAATAATTAGTTTGGCCTCTAGTATATACTGTTAGTACCTTCAAATCTTTATCTATACCTCAGAGCCAATGTCCCATCAAGTAGGATAAACAGTTTATGATATGATGAAATTGAAAAGTCAAGCAGAACTAAGTAAGTATTGTTGTCTTCCTCTCAATATGAAGCCAAAAGGTGCATAAAGGGCTGTGTTAAAAACTGATTGAATATCAAAATAGTAGAAGATTACATGGGAAAGAAAATAGGATGATTAAACTGGGAAGGGAAACATGAAGGATTTTCGCAGAAACCTTTAAAATGCATCCTGCTAATCCTGAATTAGTAATTTAGGAAAGATCAAAATTCTTAAAGAACTAACAACACTGCCTGTGCGTAATTATAATCCTTGTAATATACAACTCGCTCAAAGCTACACATTTGTATCAAATGTATAGATAACCCTTAATGAGATCCCATCGAAGATCTGTGGTATTATTATGCTGCGGCATTCACTCTTTTATTCATTGGAATTTCTATTATTTCAATACTTTTCTATTATCTCCTCTCATTCTCTAACCATGCTTGCCTTAATTAAATTTTTCATAATGCACGCATGGATGCTACTACAGAGCATATTAATGAAGCTGTAATGAAGGGCAGACAAGTTTGACAAAACAGTTATACACAGTGCTGCATGCCGGTATGTACTTATAGTAGTATATAGTAGACAGACAGCGGATGTTCATTAGATAACTACTTGTGTGATACTTGGTTTCTTTATTTACGTGTGGTAACGGCAAAACTATGTCAAATAATAATTAATTATGCTTATTAATTATGCCGAAGTACAAAGTGAGCCGTCTCGTCAGGAATTAAGTACCTATATTAGTAAACTACATACATATACATACTTTCATGCCTACATTGCAATCACAACTCGGTTATATAGAATTGCCTAAATAATTTTAATAAGTTCCTTACACTAAATCTTATTTGGAGACCTTATGACCGTACCCTTCGCAGTGTCGGGCGGTGGAACTCAATTTACTGTGGTGGCTCTGTACTCCGAATCCGATTCATTTATTTTCCCGACAATATACTTGTGCAGTAGCATTATATGTCATATTGAGGACGTTGGTATTCCCCGATGTAGCGAAATGCAGTGAGCTGGGCAACATGATGCCTTAATAAAGATAACAAGCTGAAACCTGAACCTACTATGTGTGTATGTGGTTTCGTACTCGTAAATGCAATTAATTAAAAGAGCTTAACATTAGCCAATTCGTTGCTGACAGTTGATTCCAGGAGGCACTCGTCCTTGTACGTAACTATCGTCATGGATTCCGTAACCTTTCAGCATTCAACCATCATCCTCTTTCCTCAGTTCATATTCTATATTCAGTGTCACAGTGTGTTGACAAACTTATATATTTATTCATAAAAAGTCTGTAACATATCATGCATGAATTAAGACTTCACAAGTTTTACGTGCTCATTACTTTATCGACAGTGAGTAAAGAAAATATTCGAGTTCAGTGAATAATTTTATATTGTACACGCGTCAAGATATATAAGGCATGTGCATACATATAGATATCTGTACTTAGTACGTGACGATCCACCCACTTATTAACCTCTTGATTTCTTCAGAGTACATTCAGTTTACTAAAGTAAATGCAAGCCGTAAACTGAATCGACGAGCATTGAATGCACTTTTTGTGAGGCACAAAGTTGTTTATATTTATGCTCCTCTAATAGCTCTCGTGCTGATAGATTCATCCAGTTTGGTAATCTAAACTGACAAGCCAACACATTTGTCATTTGACTATAGTTCAGAAATTCTGACTTTGTTCTGACGTTGTATGTGTGCACGCTTTACACATTTAATGCCTGGAACTGTGAAGTAGTTAAGTGTTAAATTAATCTTTACAAACACGTTTTGCTGTCATATTTAGTGGCAGTGGCAGATATCGAGGAATTTACAAGGGTTGAGGCAAGTGACTCAAATTTTGAATTCTAATCTGTGGATTATACATACACAGTTCAAATAATGATTTCCTTTGAAAACCATTTGTTCTAAAACTTATGTGTGAAATCGATACTGACGTATTTACAGTCGATCCAGTTCTATATTTTTTAAATACAAACGCATTGACGTCTCTCGTGTATTCGTCTATAATGTTAGTGTGTGGCTGAACAGCCAAGAGATTAAATTATATCTTCCCCAGTGATAAAAAACTTGAAAATTCAGTTCCTCGTAAGTGTATTGACGTCTTATGGCACAGTTTCCCACTGGTCTTGGAGTTTTCCAGGCTGCACGTGAATATTGTTATAAGCAATAACAGTAAGTATATTTTCTAAATCTGACGTACTTTTTCCTGGTAACCTCGGATTGAGTAATATAAATGTTGTCCAATCTTATGCGCATGTACGCATGCAATATTGTGTAGAATAAAAAATTTTTCAAAACGAAACAGTTCAAATTACTGTGCAACTTTGCCGATTCCTTAATAACGTGGCGGTGAATCTACAATATTCTTGAGTTTTACAATCCATGGTCAAAAATCCATGGAACGCTGTATCGTATTAAATTATTTGAATGGAAATAATCTTCCGGGAACAAGACGTTTGAATGAGACTAACCCACCCTGCTCCATTTTTGTGATAAAAGAGTTTCATATCATCTTTGATGAAAAGAATATTGTAAAAAGTTAGGGGATGGAAATAGGATCACAAATAAGGTCGGAGTTACGAAAGATTAAGGACATGCTATGAAACCGAGTTTAATATATGATGTAAACCACGATAGCAATTGCGGTTTAGGGCTTAGCACAGCAACATATTTATGAATTGAGTTTTTAGACCATAATAAGAGGATGACATGATGAGGATTTCTCTGCTACAAAAACGACGGACAATATGTCCAAAACTAGTCTACTGTTTATATTACGAATACACTATCTTATACATATGTATGTATACACACAATTGTTCGTATTCGTACTTGCGCATACATTGTCTCGTAACGAGGGGATATTTTTTATAGGTTATTTCTAGGCGAGGGAATAAAAAGGTTTTTCGGAGTAATCATGTTTTCATTAAACTACATTATATTCCTAAGTTCCTATTGTGATGTTAAAATGGACCAGTAAGGATTTCCAATTTCCAGAAGGAGCTTTGTAAATTATAAATAAACAAACCAGATACGGCAACCACAATAAAACTTGCCGCCAGACAAAAACTTCCCACCTATACTTTTATTTATATGGGAACTTTCGTCATGTCTCTGAACATCTGAGTTTCACCCAAATTACTGCAACATGTGTCAAATACATTTGGAAACAATTATTCACAACTATGTCTTTATTAGTAACTAAGTCCATGACCTTGATCTATATGTATGCAGTGTTTAGTCTATAATGTCTATAGATTACAGTTTAAGAACTTAGAAATGTTTACCTTAAATTCCAATTTTAAAATCGTTATCCACTGTTTACAAATTCGAATGAATGAGATGACAGCGACCCAAGTTTCATATGGTAAGGGAGGCAAAACAGTGGAGGTACTGTTATTAAAACCGTGGAAAACTTGTAAGTGTGGAAATAAAGCGCACAAGGTCGAATAAAAAAGGCATATGCGTAATGCCGTAATATGAGGTTGGATAAAGAAATAATCAGCAGGGGAACGAGTTTCTAGAACAACTTTAAAAACAATTTTATGCATTTTTATGCAACTCGTTGGGTTTGTTACCAATTTAGTACGAAAATGGCAATACCTGATGTACATATATGATAAAGTTGGTGTTTACGCTAATAAGGAAAGCCACTGCTGGTTCATGGTCCACTCATTTTAAGTATAATTACATGATGCTGGACTAGCAAATAGTGCAAAAAGCATGAAAAAGTAATTTTCCCAATGATTCTTGAATAATACCATTACAACATCGTTTTTCAGTTTATTTGTGTTTAGTTTGCTTTAATTTAATTACCTATATTTAAATTTGCTGCTGTTCTCTTGATGTCGAATTTAATTGTATACAGTATGCCGACTTCTAACCGCTTAAACTATGCAAATCTAGGAAACCCTCTTAAGTTTATTAACGGAAACACGTGGCTGACTATGGGATTTCAAGTATCTGCTTTGCATCTTATTAGTTACAAGAGACTTGCCGCTACTGTTGTTTTTATTATCTATGTACCTACTTGCGTTTTTAAGAATTTGAAAATGTTTCCACTTTCGATTTCATCGCGGTCATTACTTACGACGAGTTTATTTACCTTCCTTTCATTTACTTTTGAATTAGTAGTTTTACTACGCAGGTGAGGGCTGAATAACCGTATCATTATGAGTCGCAATGTTATCGGTTATAAAAACTATTGATATTATTGCCCTCTCTATCATTTCAAGCTACTATATATAAGGCTTACACGACAAGTAAACCTGACCTTTAACTCCAACTGCTTAGTAGATGTTTATAGCGTACACATTTTGATTATAGCGACCTATACTGGATATTGATATCATTGATTTATTCATTACAAAAATACATTGACGTCTCATGTCGTTCAACATACCTTTATACTTTTGTATAAACTTCAGAATCAATGTTGCGTTGTAGCAATCAATATTGAAACAATGAATATCAAATGAGTCGAGCGTCACCAACCTACTAGTTGTACTAACGTAGGTTGTACCAGATGTATTTATAAATTCGGTTGTTTCTTGGAAGTTAATACTTTATTGCTGGAAGGTATGGATTTCCAGAAATGCGACCGGAACTTAACTGAAACCTGGAATTTAATATATATGTAGAAACTATACAAGTTACAGAAAATTTTTAATGAAATATTTTTGTAGATGGAATTCACTGAATCATCCATCTATTCATCCAAGTAATTGTCACGATATAAGATTTTGCGTCTAATGAGCCATGAAAATCTACATGCATTCATACACGTATATATTTATTTTGAGTTAGTATGTTGGAAGTAGTTTGTTTTTTATAGTTAAACATATATCTTCGTTTTTCTGATTTTATTATGTATACCTTGAGACGGAGGGATTCGAAACGTGTGTTATTTGTACATAATCTTCGTTATCAACCTCAGTTCATGGATGGTTACGACAGAATTATTCCCTACCATGCAGCATCTGCAAGTATGTATATTTGATTCACACTTAACGTTGCGTAACGCCGTACTCATTTTGACCTCGTCCTTATTATTCCGTAAGTCATATGGTGAGCTTCTTATACCTCGTATTGACTTTAGTGGAGCAGTCTTATCATTTGACCGCAGAAACAGTTGATTCATCTCTACGATGAATGACAGCCAAGAGTAAAGAACCTATAGAACTGCATGCATGAAGTATATTCACCGTATTCACACCTACGAAGTCTGAGCCATGTAAGATGTATGATTGCATGCTTACATTATTAGAACTGCTTGTATAGTGCTACTACTATCACCAAATTAGTATCCATCCGCTCGAGACTCGAGAGTATTTCTTTCGAATGGTACAACGCTCGCTGTCCTACTCAATCTTAATACCGTGTCTAATTTCTGATTCTTACCGATCACAGCTGTATTGAATCTGTAACAAAAAGTCTTCAAGGGTATATTTGCATTTTGCACGACCAAGGTTGTTTGTAAATGAGAATAAATACATAATACTACATAAGCACAAATATGTCCTTTTAAACTTCGTAAAATGCAAGGTAATATACAATGATTTAATTTCAACAATAAATATAGCATTGAGTATTTAAAAGTCGACTAAATTGAGGAACTTTATTATATATGGATAATAAATGGCGAAGTATCTATACATGTGTGAACTCGAATCACGTTTATTGCCTATAGAAATAAAAATATTTAGACGATGAAAGAGGATGTTTAATAAATTTTACTTCAATTTATTGTTGCAATCTAGTATAGGGGGAAAACTTTGTTCTTCCATTAAAAATCTTTCTCACATATGCGAAATTCATGTAAAGCAAGTCAGCATCAGAATTCGAATCTTTTGTAAATTGAAGACTTAATATAAGCATAGAGTTCTCCACTTAATATTGGTTGGTGCAAAACATCGAAGTAAATGTATTATACAGAAGAGCTTTTATAGGTACATACAACCGATTTGGAGTTTATGCAAGACATGGTTGGATATACGAAAATTCTACGTAATCTATTCAGGACAGATTGCGGTGTGAAGGCGTGAGGGCCCGGTAATGAGGATATTCAAATGAGAGGTGTTGAAGCAATAGAATTGCTGAACGAATCACTTATTGTCCAGCCAGAGACATTTAAGTTGTATATACATAGAACTAAGACTCTTTAACTTTTAAAGTAGATTACTTGTGCTTCTATGTATATTTCGGGGTCAAAGTCGTGATTTTACGTTTCTTTACTTTTAACATGTCAGCACAGTCGGAATACACACTGTAATGCGCAATAAGATAGATTTAGGGATTTATTTGCACTCGCGGACTTAAAATCAATTTCCAGGAGCAGCCACAATGGAATACTTATTATGGTTGCTTTTCTATAGAAGTATATACTTACATACACTCAGAGCTCTAAACAGTTTGGCGGCTCCAATGTAATATTTACGCAAACGTTTTAATTGAATGTCGTTGTATGTATGGATGTAACTTGCATAACTTTGGTTTAATTACCGTGCATCTTTTCCTTCCTTGCTCAATCATTCTCTTCTCCTCAAGTACACGGACTCATTGCAATATCATAGAGCGTATACAGCCTTTCTGCAAGGCAAAAACGACTGTGAACTTGCATGGAATAACATGATTACGCTCAAGTGCTGATCTATTATTGGAGTGTTCTTGTGCTTTGGTGTATACTACTCACCTTCTAAGGCCAGTCTCTTCAAAAAGTGTGTACAATTATTATACAGGCGCCCGTAGATATAGGCCATAAAAGAAGTAACACATACACTGAAGTGCTACACAAATTTAGGCTTCACGGCAATTCAGTTAGACAAACCTAGGTGCTTCTGTTTAACAGTTGTTACTTTGTTGCTTCTATTATATACAGGAGCTTGCTGAGTTCTTCCAAGAGTGCATATTCAAGCCTGCTTCCTTACAGAGGCATTGTTGTTATTAGTGTACCGTCAAGTGCATGATAACGGTCCAGAGGCAATTTTTCAACGAGCGCGAATATTTCTGTCCTCTTCAGCTTTCTTATAGTGTACAGATTTTTTTAAACAACAGGTACCTAATTCAGTCTTGAGTCTGTTCTTCAACTATTTACTTCCATCAACGACAAATATTCTCTCCTCTAGTCATTCCGTATTTTTAGTGCTAAATACATACAACGTTACTTTCAAGAAATGGGTTATTTTGCCAGTTTTCATCATAAGAACGCACGTGCCTGAACTCGTGAAACCTGGCTTTATAGTGTATTTGTATAAGTATATTATTTTCAGTATGTTTCCATTGTGCATGCAGTTTTTACAAATAACGTTTATCCGTGCTTATAACTATTTTTGGTTTCAAAAATTCTGTGATTTCTATACAAAAGTTTCTGATTATCTTTAGATGTGTGTATGTACTACATATTTGACCAATTTTAATCTCATGTTTGGTATAATCATAATTTACTTAAAAAAGGAACACACAAAAAGTGTACACAAATTTAAGACTACCTATTTATTGTTCAGAAAAGTAGTTTATTTGTGAATTCCGAGTGCTTAGTGATTTTCTATATCGCATCAAAAGAAGCTTCTGGCACGAACAGATGCGTCAAGATTTGTGGAGGTGTATCAAGGATTTTTCTGTTTCGGAAAATAACAGGTATGCCTGAAAAATCGTTGTGTGTTGGCTTCGGCACCTCAATAGAAACTTTTGTTTGCTTTACTTACGTATACGGGATTCACCGTGGGGAGTTCAGATTAACATCACAATCAGTATTTCTTATTCGATATATGAGTTACGACTATGTCAAGTGTATAATATTATAATAATATATGGTACGTCATTATCTTCTTGTTAAAATAGCCAAGATCGATTCAGGGTGAGGTTGAAGCTTTAATTATTTTTAGATTTCAATTTTGTCTCATGATTAAATCCCTTTAGAATTCTCAACTTTATTTCATAATAGCTAGAATCGGCTCGATACTCTCTCTGCACGCGCACATTACTTATGTGCAGCTGTCATATAATGGATTTCGGTAAGCTAGGTAGTTTTTTTTGTAGATACAATTTCAGTGCATCTTCCCTATCACAAAAGATCTCATATAGTGAGTTTGATTATGTGATAACAACTGTATACATATAGTATAGTTGAAGGTTCTCTATGTCCATAGAAAAGTAGTGCAAAGTTAACATAGAATGTATTTTGGCTTAAGTCGTAGAGAGGAGATATGGAGTTGCTGATGAGGTTTTAATGAAAAATGCAGAATCGGAATATGAGGTAATCCTGAGTTTTAATATCTTCTTCCTATAGCCTCCAGTGTGGCCATCGTACATATATTGTAGCGTTGCCAACTACCAGATCGCCTTGCAGTTACAGTGTCTAATAATATGGATTTACTCTACTAATATATTTTCTGTATTCAAGTCCAATATATAATTACATTTAATCCCGCGACTTAAAAACTAAATTAAAGCTTCCTTGCAAAAGAAAGAGACGTCAGAAGTATTTACAAAATATTGTATGTACATATGTTGGCTGCATTAAGAAGCACAGCTATTATGTATACTGCGTGTGTGGTTAGCATTATACTGCAATTTGACAGTCCTTATGAGTATACAGTAATAATTGTCTAGTAGTAGTTGTATGGTAAACAAGGCACAAGCTTCGTTTTCTGCAGGCTTGACTTCAAGTAGTTGGCACAATACACCTCAAAATTACAGTTTCTGGTTTCCACATGCTTAATTTGTTACATGAAGGCAACGCGAGGTACATCTAGTAATAATATGGCAGTGAGTTCGCTGTGCTTGGAGCTTCAGCATGGTTGCTGAATTGAATGCAAGGACGTTATTACCAGTCACATATTGCGAAAGTAGAATGTACGGGCTCAAATGATAATAATAATATTTTTCCTTCCCCTGGTGATTTCTAAAGAAAATTGATAAAATGGAATCGAACCAAAGGACATTGTTGTGAGATTGAGAGTTCATAGAATAGAATTTGGAAGATGTATTGATTTTTACGAAAAATCGACATCTCCAGAACTTTTAGACTGCGTTGTGGTAAGGGTAGAATGGGTTATTAATGGAATTTTTGTCTGGTTGTCTAGCTGTCTTAGTTTTGAGACAGCATTTTCTTATATGTTCATTTCCCGTAGTATGTATTTACCGCCTATGGGAACCAAATGGACATAAACACAGTTTTACTAATTACTTACTCTAGACGTTGTCTTTATTTCCGCAAAGGAGGATGCTAACTAGAAGATACTAAATTAAATCGTGACAAAAAAAATAAATGATTTAATTTGCAATTTACTTATCACCCTTTAGGTTTCGGTATTTGACGTTAGAAGTTATCTGCGTACTGAAGAATTTTATTGCGGTTTAAATGAAGTAGATGGTACTTTAATACTTATACTAGTATTAATGCTCAATTCGTGCTGAATCTGTACACCTCATATCGATTTTCATATTTTACATTTTCATAAGAATGTCAGACTGGTACTGAAAAATATTCCTGCACATGCATTTATTTATTTCCTGTCGACAACTTGTCAATTACTAGTGGTTCGAAATTCCCAAAACTTATTTCTGCTCTGTATTGAGATAACTTTTATTTACACGACGGTGTTTTAATATACCTTTTTGCTTTATAGATGTCAAAGCTTACAGTAACCATTTAATAAATTTATGTGCTCAACATTTGTGTGCTTGGGATGGCTTTGACGTTGCTTTATACATATATTTTTTATCATGGAAACTTGCCACCAAAAAATTATTAACACTTTAACCACGTATTGCAGTTCTTAACATGGATGATACTATATAATGACTCTAAAAGCATATGAGTATCACCATAAGACTGTCTTCAATACTTGGAACAGTAAATTTCACTGATTTCGTCTACCATTGATTCAATACTTGGAACTTGATTAAAATGCATTACCTTGGAACCTTTAACAAATTATTTGCTTCTGGGAACATGACTTTAACACATATTCCTTGAAACTTGTGTGAATTGAAAAGATAATTACTACGGACAGGCTAGCTCAGTCTTAAGACGGAGCTTGCTGGGACATGGTAGTGTTTTAGCTATGAATAAAAGTTTGTGTGAATATCTATCGAATCAGTCCTCCATGTGAATGTTCATACAAGTTTTTGTCTTTATTGCACAATAATGCTTCAATACCATTGTTGATGGCACTCGTGAAAGTGGTTATGTTGGAGCAGATAAATTATATAGACATTTTATAATAACTATACGTATACAACTTGTAAAGCCTATTATTTTCTCTGTTGTGCATTCAATAACAAACTGTTATAGAGTGAACTCTATACTATTATCACTAGTGCGAAGACATCCTGCGGCCTTAAGTTGTAAGGTAAACACATAAACATATAGATTCCGTGCTTTACTACCATATCTCTTTCCTTTCAAGTGAGGAAGCAGTTTAAAATTGTATGAGCCTATAATACAAGTTCAAAACATACATTACGTGTCTTCACATGTCTTTATCGGCTCCAAGAGCACACACTTATATAGATGTGAGTTAGAAGTACAAACTGAATGTTGATGGTATACGTATGCACATGCAGTTACGCATGGCTAAGTAATTACGTATAAATACATGTGATTAACTAACTTTATATTTAACTACCCATCCTGATACGCTTATAGATTAAATAATCGCTAGGTTTATTTTAATTTTATTTGCATGCAGTGCATTGGTCACGTGCGGAAAATCGTGTACCCTGGACGCGATGGTTTTTGTTACCCCGTATTGTACCCTTGAGCAATGAGATAAATTATCGCAGCTACCTTCTATACCTACATATCCAAATACATTACGAAGCATTCCCACGATTTCTGTACTACCATTACATTCCTGCATTACTGGAGCTGGGAAGGTCAGCTAAGAATTGGAGAAAAGTAGTTCTGCTTTAGTTTGAATTTGATGAAGGAAAGATATAATAAAAATTGTTTTTAAAAGACGCTATTGACAAATTTATCGCATGTGATCTAATAACGGCATAATAACGAGTAACGTGAACGTGAAAGAAAAATGCTCTTACAACAACACCAAAAATTTAAAATAGGGTATAGAAAATTAGTTAATTTCAGCTAGCTAGTGTGTCGGAAAGAATCACGGGCTATCATTTTTGGATAACCATGTAGAATGTTTTATATCCGTGGGATAAAGAATCTTGGAGAGGTCGTCTATGAGGAACTCTAAAATCAGTTGGGAAGTAAGTGAAAACAGAGTGCGTTGTAGAGGTAACAATTTTCTGGATCCTCAGGTTGCTTATGTACGTTTCAGTCTAAAGGTCCAGGTCAGTAAAATTATAAGAAACTTGGCTAGTAGTTACCGATATTGAAATCATTGATTGCAGTCGTGTGTCAAGTTAACTCAAGGACTGCAATGGTGTTATAGTATACAGCTACTTTATAGCTATAGTGGATAATCGTTGCAGGAAGAAAGTGATGTGATTTTAAATGGCACTAATACTAAGACAGCTCACAATGCATTACATATGGAAGAACAAATATTAAGTTTAGATTAACATCACTATTTCAAGAATACAAAAGTAAATGTGGATATAAAATAAGCGATATTATGGCGGGTCACAAGAACTGAACGAATTTAAAATTTATTTCCCATTGACAATAAGCCATTGATTGTAAAAATCGCTTTATTACATAAATAGTTGTACTGTTGTACATACATGTCTGGCCTCGTTTTAACCTTTCTACTACAGAAGCGACTCACCAATAAACGCATAATCAGTTTCAGAATACTTCAAGTGCATACTGAGATAATGACGAAAAAACTAGGAATAAACGAGAACGCGATAAAACTTTTTTCATTAAATTTATATATAACAAAATCCTGCAGTATGTAATTGAGATTATCGTTATTGTCGTTATTATTAGTATTAATGCAATCTCATGAGCATGTGTCAATTATGCTTTTGAGATGTCATTTTAAAGTATAATCGAACTTTCCTTGTAAAATGGGAGTGCAACCAATCTTGTGCATTTAACAATAAAAGTGATAGTTAACAATGTCGAATATCAATAGTATTTGCTATTGAACCTTTCTTGAAAAGTAGAAACAATAAAGTGTGTTCATCATGTGTTTAGTACATGCAGGCTTACTAGTAATCGTCATACAGATAATTCTTATCTGAACTTGTAATGGGGAATTGTGAGCTATAGTGCTGAAGCACCAAGTATCCAGTGGCATTATTCTCCATAGAATGAAGAGATATCTTTCTGATTTCTATACGTAACGTATATAGATATCTTTTTATTGGTATCTTTATTACCCTTGATTTGTTTATACATCCTGCTAAAGACCAGCTAGATTGACGTATCAAAATTTAAATATTAGCTTTCTGATAACTTTACAGTAGTTTGATCTTCTTGTTGTTATAGCTAACTCGTATACAACAGTAGAGCGAGAAGTTTCTCACTGGAAATTTTACAACAATTTTTATTAAAATATTGTACTTGTCCGGGCTTTAATTGTTTCCCTCACTCCTGTCCATACTTCTTCTCTGCTTATGACTTGAACCGCCTTTGGCTTTGTATCTGGAGAATTTTACGGAGAGTTACTCTTTCCAACAGGTATTTTTCCGCTATCCATATATTTACAGGTATTATAATTTCACGGATTTAAAGAAGTACTTTTCGTTCGTAGAATTTTTACAAACCACGACGAATTGTGCATTCAATCAATTTTCCCGAATTTGATTTTTAGTAGGTTAGGTATTTTGGGGTTGTTGGTCATATTTGAAGATTATGTTGGGAACAGTTTCGTTTCTCTCCCTTAAACTTCAAAGAATATATTATCTGTGTATGAACGAATTTTTAAATGTTAAATTCGTGACGGCTGCAATGACATTTTAATATTCTTTATGCCTGTTTTTCCTACGAAGGCGGTCCATAGCATGAATCCCTATTGTTTGAATATATTAAAGCATTTCGAGAATCTGATTTTATTTCCAGTACTTTCACATTTTTCAGATATTATTTAAGGATACAGTCTGCTAGTTTTGCTATGAAGGCTGGTTGTATGCAATGCAGCAAGTCTTTGTTCATTCGTCAGTTCCCGAGGAATTTCGTAGTTTCATCACGATAGAATAAGCAAACAGTACTTATTACTAGTAATAAGGGACGACATATTGTAATTTGCATTTGTTAATAGATTCAAGTTACTTGGATTCTTTTGGATTCGGTTTGTACAGATACGCCACGCTGCATTGAGGGCAGATGTGCCAGTTGAAAATGATCATTTAAAGACCCGAGCTATTTATCTGTGGAAGAAGAATTCTAAAGGTTAAGGATCCTTTTACCAACCACAAAGAAATATTTTGATAGTCTTTTGGTATAACCTATCTAGAGTAAAAAAAGTACCGGAATACTAGCGCGGGATGTTATAATTGAAAATGTATGTACTTGGAAATTTTTACGACCCCAGGTTGTCGTTAATCTTCAGCTTGGAATGTTTAGCGGATATAACAGAATGGAACGATTTAAAATCGCTTTCTTTCTTAAGTATAACTTTACATATGAACCAGAGTAGACAATATCAGAATATGCTATAGCTGGGTGGTGATCGAGGGTACTGTGGATTGTGCGTGCATATAAACTTTACGTATGCTTACAGTGTCTTCAAGTTTAATTCAACATTATGTAAAATCTAGGGATTCACATATTTAGTGTTAGAAGATAAATGGCATTTCCGCTAGCAGCTGAACCCCGAAATAACTAGACAGTACATATGTATACTGCAATCTTAAGGAGTCCCAACAATGAGATTCAGGGGTTGTGTTTAATATACAGCTCCGGCCCAGCCCGTCTCTGCTGAATAAAATATGTATCTCTTCAGAACGAAAGGCCGACTTTTCCACCATATTTTTTACACTCTCTGACAAAGATATAATGATTATTTATTGAGTTTAGAGTATATAGATACTTTCACATGTGTATACTTACTGCAAGGATTGCCAAAATCGCAATATGTCGCCAGGATATGTTTACGTTAGCTTTAGACCCGTATGTGGGGAAATGTTCACCTGAGATTTGTTCGCCGGAGAAAACTGAGCGGCGAAAACTTCGCCGGAGAAATAATTATCGCCCAAAAAGGGGGAGGAAATATCGCCGAAGATTTTATCGCTGGCTAAAATATCGCGCGTAATAGTTTCTACAAATATGCTGGCATAGTATTTTCCATGCGAATAAAGCAACGGCATGTTAAATGTTGATTCCAGTTTTGGTAAATATTTAGACATATTAATTTTATTATTATGTGCCAAGCAAAGTTTGTGTTAAAATTAATAAATAAAATAACAAAAAAGCTGAAAAGTAAAATGACACTATTCTGCTCTTTAAAGATGTAAACAAGGATTTTCTGAACTTGAGTAGTTTATAAAACTAACTAAATAAATGCATTAGATTAGTACATATACTTATTTTAATTATTTTTATCCTTTTAATTTTATTATTTTAATTATTTTTATCCCTTTAATTTAATTATTTTTATCCTTTTAATTTAATTATTTTAATTATTTTTTTATTCATACATTTTTTTAAAATTTATTTATAAAATTTGTTTTTATTTAATTTAGAAAATTTATTTTTATTTAATTTATAAAATTTATTTTTATCTTATTTATAAAATTTATTTTTATCTTATTTATAAAATTTATTTTTATCTTATTTATAAAATTTATTTTTATTATTATTTATTATTAAATGGCAGAGCCATTGGGTTATAGAAATCTATATGATATCTGCAACGTAAGGTCTTATTGTTACAGTTGCTATTGCAACGTAACTCTTCGGGGAAGTACCAGAACAAATCATAACAATATTGTCGATATTTTCTACTCATGGAGGCGAAATAATCTGCACGGAGTTTTCTCCGGCGAACTTTTCTCCTAACACCTTTAGACCACACAAAACTTTCTCAAAACCGCTTGACTAATTTCCTTGATGCAAATTGCCGGGATCGCGGGTGGGGACTTTAAGGGAGGCCAAAGATTTCATAATCTTTAGGTTCCTAGCTTACCAATAATATTTAAACCACAATTAGTTCTATTGGTATACTAAACATTACTAATTAAATTGTTGGTCTAAATTAATTCAAGGGCAGTATTACCGGCATGTTAATTTAATTTTTAAAGGTCGATTGGAGGCCACCAACAGTTAACTCAATGCCCGAGTGACATCACGTCGGATGTATTGACCTGTTGACAGTTAAATCCATTGAAATCGATGCATCACATTGTACTTTCTATCAAAAGGTAGTAATAGTTAGGTCCGACCACAGCAGTTTGAAAGTCATGAACTTGCTTTAAAAATACATATATGTAACTTTTTAAGCTCCGTATAAGGTTGAATGTTGGATATATTCGATCGACTTTGTATCTTAAATTATGGTAACTTTTATTAAAGTCATAGTCATTTCGTCATTAACGAGCAACGTATACTTATATGTTGTAGAAAAAATACATGTAGTAACTGTATTTGCTTTTGTACGTTAAAATTCACGTAGTTGCAAACATGGATTTGTCTCTGCATTACCCATTCGTTGTGACATACATACAAATCTATACTTGCTATAACTGAGTTTGGCTTCAGCTAAGTAAGTTTTCCAGCCCGTGCACATGTTTAATAAAAACAGAGTTACGGGGCTCTGATGCATATCGTTGACGCACAAGGTGCGAGGGAATTATGTGGGTCAAGTACGGGTATACATTACTGTGGCGGTTCAAACTAAGTTTCATGCGTGACGTAAACCAGAAAGTATTAGCAATAATACGAATAATTATTATAGCTTCTAGGATTCTCAGGCGTATGTGCCCGAGAACTGCCCTCAGTATACATACTTCAAATGGTTCGGGTTTAGCATATAAACAAAAGTTGTTGTAGAACAGACTGATGGATATGCAATTTATTCATGACATGCGGGGGGTACACATGGATTGTGGTAATCAATGAGTATAAAGTTTAACAATTTTAAGTTGAACGACGTGCCAAAAGCCTCTTCTGATGTTATCACAATCGCTAGCGTGCTTTGTTTACGCAAAAGTTTTTGTTATTGTTCCATGTACCAAAAGAAATGTTTTAAAACAGGGAGCAGTGAAAATGATGGAAATGTGCGTGCCAGTATGCGGGTTACATATTTCTTTGCTTGATTTCATGGTTTTTCCTTTTGTTTCCAGTGTATTGCATTCAGAGCATCAGCACGGACTGGAGCCAAGACAACCTGGAGGAGTTCGAAGATCGCTTCTACAACGTAAACACATCACTTCACCTTGTATCTCTTTTCTGCCCAAAGGTCCATACTTTCACAAAAGTGGACTAGTAATTGTATATACGTGTAGCACCTTGCGCGTCCTTTTAGACTGGCGCAACTTCCAACGTCCCAACCATCCTGTAAAACCTGTGAACTAGTCAAGAGCAAACTTTTCCTTTGCCAGCAGTACTGCCGTGAGCAAAACTGTCATCATGTCAGATTCTGAAGGAGATGAAGACGTATGTCATTCTTCAATGTCTTTCAAAACTACTTTTCCTTGATTTTTTTCATGTATGTATATAACCTACCCTTTCGAAGTAGAGTCTGAAAATTATGCTTTCTATTTTCCAGTCATTCCATGATGCTATGGAATACCTGCCTAAGTAAGTCTGTTTTCTAATAAATTTATGATCTATCGTTATCAGCGTAGTATGTTGCAATGATGATGAATATTAAGAAAAAATTGAATTATTTCGTTTTCGCGAAAAAAAAATTACTGTCGTTTTTATGTTAGAGAAAATTTCATGCCGTCCGATCCGTAAACACGGTAGCAAAAGCAATTAAGCTTATGGCACAACGCATAACATTTTAAGAATTTCTTCTATTTTATTAGATCAGGGAAAGGTAAAGGAGGAGGTAGTTGTTGGTAGGAAGGCAGTAGAAACTTTGAATTTCTGTCTGTCTGACCAGCACGCCGTTTAATGTTAGTTTAGCTAATATTTATATTATTATATTGATTAATAATAAATTAAAGTAAAAAAGAGTTAGTTGTACTTTAGTCACAACAATGCTTAGTTAACGCAGTATTAAAAGTTCCCAATTATTGAGTTTAAAACTTTTCTGTAAACACTTTTCAACTAAAAGCACATGCACCCCCATCACGAGTAATAAAGATTAGTGAAAAGATCCGGTCAGATTCCAGAGTCAATATTGTTCTATGAAATGGAAATATTCAAGTATTTTACTTCCGGCAAGGCTTCCAATACCGACGCCGAACATGAAAAAGAAAAAGAAAGGTGACAGTAAAAGTATATATGAAGACGTGTTTATCAATACGTTAGATAAACGTGATGGCTATGTAATATGCATGTCCGTATAATGAGTGCATGTAATTGTAGAATCAGAGACAGCAGAATCGTTATTTGCAAAGATTCATTCATTTCATTGAATAAATAAGAATTATTCAAGTATTCTCATGTCATCTTTCAATGTTTTCTCCTATATATAGGGCCGACCGGATGGATTTAGCCACTGGAATCGACGAAGCAAAGTTGGCTGTGAACTTGTTCATGAACAATCGTTTCGATGAAGCTAGAGCACTTATGAAACCATGGTAAAGCTACTGAATAGTTTAATTCAATCACCTCTGGAAAATGATTAGTGGGGTTTTAACGTCAAAATTGCATTCTTTAATTCTCAGGGCACGGGAAAGTTTCTATCACGCCCTAGGTCATGGAGTCTTTCAATTTTTGGAGGCAGTGATGACTTTCGAACAAGTATGTTCTTTGTTGTAGAGAATAGTTAAATCATAATTAATTTCAATAATTTATTATTATCGTCTTTCTACGTTTCATAATATTCTACTTCTCATCGTCCCCGATTTCTCTCCTTGAGTTCCCATTGAATTTAAAAAGGATACTTTGAGCACACTGTCATTCTATTTGTATGAAATAGCAACATATTGAATCAGCCTGCCAAGCGTTGGAACAATCGGTGGAAGTGTGCAATAAGTTTCGCAAGAAGAGTTCTATGTATGAGTCCCTGGGGAAAATTGTTCGAAGACCTAATTATGATTTACTTCGCGAAGGTAAGCTAGTGATTTTGAAATTATGACTGTCTGGATTATCATTTCTGACGTTTGTTACCAAGGGAAATCCTTCGTAAAGAATATATCAGCAAATTCAGTCGATACTTTGCCGGAACATTTTATCTTCTGAAAATTTATAGGTAATGTTCCACAGGGAACGAGAGATAAAGTTCACACTGACTGAGTTTTTTCTTCCCCGCAACTATACTTCTTTACCGTCTGTTTCTGCTCGCAGCGACGGCATCGGCGTGGTTTCTTGTATGGAAATTTTTAGTTTAAATACTTTCAACGAACCTTTCCCTTTGAGGAAGATGTTCTCCTAAACATATTTCTTACCCAAGAACTTTTTGGAGCTGTGGAAGAACTTAGAGCTATTTTTCACGAATGTTATGATGTTGTAAATACATTGACTATAGCTTAAATATCTTAGAAATCAATTTTTGTCGAGCAGGTGAACCAAATCCCCTTTGACGTAAAGCTTATTGTAGTTGTCACCAAATTAAGAGAAAAAGTTTGTTCATTAGTGAAACTAAGGGAAATTGGTAGGTTAAGATTAGAATTTGCTGATATTGCTGTGGATGTTAGGTTATAAAATCTAGTTAAAAAGTAAAATCAGTGTTTTTGATTTTTTTTTCAACAGAGGAAATTCATGCAGAATTGTGCTATGCAGAATGTCTTCTACTGAGAGCGGTTTTGACTTTTGTCGAGGATGAAAATCTCATTAGTTTCGTCAAAGGCGGGCTAAAAATGCGTTCCTGCCTCAATGCCTACAAGTAGGGAATTAAAGAGCTTGACATACTTTTCCGTTCCCTTTACTAATTGCTTTCTGCCAATCTATTCTTCCTCTGATGGAATGATCTGGACCACTGTATTCTCTGTTATTCTTGTGTCACGAGAGAATGAATTAACTAAACAAACAACCTTGCTCTTTATTTCCTCTCCTTTCCTTGTTTTTTGCTAACTCTCCGCTTCTACGTGCGGTTCCTCCAGCACTTTGCTTTCACTTTCTTTCATGCGTCGCTTTTGCAAATTATCTTTCTTCTTCTTGTCCAGGACTAAATTATAATACTGTTTTCCAGGGAATGCTGGCATATTCTAAAGCATCGAAACTGGGATGATTCCAAACATAAAAGCCATTTTGAGAGTGGAGTAAGGATGGGTGTTGGAGCCTATAATTTGGTAATAATTACATTCTACCAAATCAAGTATACAAACTTTAGGCACTGTCAAAAATTCGAATGATCAAAAATGAAAAAGTTCTTGAAATGTTATCAGACAATTTTAGTATGCGCAAATCAAAAAAAAAAGACTTTTTAGTTACCTATTTTGTTTTTGTGTTTTCTTAGATGATATCCATGCTTCCTGCGCGAATAATGAAGTTACTAGAATTTATAGGATTTAGTGGAAACCGGGTAAGACATTTATATACCTAATTTTTGTAGTGTACATGTACTTGTTTTACGTATGTATTATGTGCTCGGTATCTTTTAGTGAATATTTATTACATCTTAGACATCATCCAGCTCTATGTCTGCGGAGGTAGGTTTGGGTAGTTGGGAACCTTACTGCTATGTCCCACTGAGTTACAGTGTCGTCATTAGATAACTTGTCCCATGTGCTTGACTATCCTTTTTGCCCTCTCAGAGTATTCGAGTAATTTAACTGAATGTCATGTATATTTAACATAAATGTGCTTCTCAATATTTCATGCTTAAATGTTGTAGGAAGACTGCAAGGTAAACAAACTAGAAACAAAGTACATCTCTTTATAAAACGCTATAAAAATTTTGCTCACACTACAATCAACGTTTGCCTAGTCAAAAGTAAATCCTCAGATGACTGAAACTATAATATTATGTTTAAACGTATTTTTCAGCGGTATCAAGCACCCAAGTATTACCGATATAATATCAGTATATAAGTATGTTATTAAAATTTGCAGCAGTATTTTCACAGTTTTATCTAACGTTTTGATGTGATTAAACTACAATTTGTTCTTCTTCAGCCTATTGCATCAGTCCCCTAAAGTATGTTGGTTTCTGATCATTAGATACTTTCAGTCTAAAAAAATATTTGGTACTATAACAAATAACGAGGAAGCTGTAGGTGCTTTGCTTTGATTATAATGTGCAACAGTTGCCTGTAAGGTACTCATTTTTCTCTTGGTTCAGTCATCAGTTGCTGTCATTTTATCTAATTTGGGAGTAATTTGTGGGTAAACTTTTTGCATGTCTTGTGATGGCAAAACTTAGTGCACAGTTGCTTGAATTTTAAAAGTTTAAAATGTTCTATGTAAGCATGATGTCATTTTATGCTTTTGTACGGGAGCATTTACAATTACTCGACGCTTCAAGGGGTAATTAGTTGAGATTGAATTTGTTTTGACGACTTAGGAGACAGGCTTGCATCAACTGGATATTGGGTGTAATCTCCGGGGCTCCCTCCGCCAAGTTCTTTGTGCCATGGTCCTCCTGGGTTACCATCTGTTCGTGAGCTACGTCCTCGGCTATGGGGACGGAAACTTGGATTTATGTGAAAAAATCCTGAAGCAACAATTAGCGGTACATATATACACATACATACAAAGTTTATATAATATTAGGCAGAATATCGATTGGATCATTTTCTACACAATTTGAGCTTACATCAAATTGAAGTCCTGTCATAAACTTAAAACAAATGATTGTTTCTCCTCGTACATAGCTTTATCCCGATGGAGTTTGGTTCAACTTCTTTCAAGGACGGCTGGAGTACGTCAAGGGTCATATTGAAGAGTGCATAGAATGGTATACTAAAGCCTGGCAGTCTCAGAGCGAATGGGTGCAGTTCCATCATCTCTGCTACTGGGAACTAATGTGGGCTAATTGGTAAGGCCCGGTGTGGAAACACTGGAAGTACAAAGACAGTTTTATTATACTTACTTTTATAATAGCTAATGACTTTACTGAATACATGCAATGTATACCTATCTATGCTTTATTTTCCTATAGTATGGTTATACAATGTTTGCACATTGTAGATTGCGTATGAATAATATACAAAAATTGAAATATTTTTTTATTGTGTTCCAGCTTCAAACAAAATTGGTGTTCTGCTCGAGATTTTGCTGATCTGTTACTCCATGAAAGTCGATGGTCCCGTGCAATATATGGCTACCAAAAGGCATCTTTTATGTGTATGATATACGAAAGACTGGGCTCGGATGAAAGACAAGAATTACTTAAATTATTCAAGTACGTTACTTTGCTGATTTTTCAGTTACTTCCTGGTTTATTAGTATGATTAACGTTTAATAATATTAAATAAGTGGCATTTAAATTCAAAAAAGCTACTTCTTTGATCTCCATTGGATGGTGTATTATTGATGTTTGACAGAGATATTCCAACATGGAAACAAAGAATAGCCGGAAAGTCAATTCCAATGGAAAAATTCGCTGTGAAAAAATGTGAAAGATATTTTGCCCAGGGTAACCGCTTGGTACTTCCTGCCATTGAGTTGTTATATCTTTGGAATGGCTTCAAAGTTGTAGGTAAACAAATGGATCTCGTTCAGCCATTACTGCTGCTAATAGAAAAAAACATCAAAGTTCTAGACAAAGACAAGGGCAAAGGTGAGATGATAGTTTTCTTGTACAGTATACTACTTATAAGTTATTCTATTTATTTATTTCGCAATTCTCATATTGAAATGACCTTTTACTTGTTCCAGACGATACTTACTACACTGACAACCATTGTCTTCTACTTTTATTAAGAGGCATGTGTTTAAAATACATGCATAGTCCGATACAGGCTGAAGACTCCTTTCGTAAAGTGATCTCATACGAGCAGGATCTCGTATCCGACCTCTATCTTGCCCCTTACGCCACATATGAATTGGGTATATTACTTTGGACCCAAGGAAAACGAGATCAGGCGCTAGCTACGCTCGAAAATTCTAAGTACGCTATAGAGCTAAGCATATTTAAAAGCATTTATATTTTAGCAGGCAAATAAAGTATTGTTGTTGATTAATCCGTCTCTTTGATGTTCATCTTGTAGAAATAACTACAAAGGCTACGCTCTCGAATCCCGACTACATTTTCGAATTCATTCCGCCTTGGCCGACTTAAAGAGTTTTCGCAAAAATGAGTCGTCTCAGTCCACCTTCAATAGTCTCAATGATAATAATGTACCTTTCTAGACAACACTTTAGGACTCCCTGGACCCTTAATTCTTTCAAGGAATTTCACAAGAAAGAAGTCGTGCGCGGACTCTGAGTATACCTGAAAACCCTTTGCGTGGAAGGATTATCTATGTATTCATTTATACGAGAAACTCCAACATTTCAATATTTTACTATATATATCTACTGCATATAACAAAAGATCCCCCGCCAGTGAAACCTTTCAGTAAAGAAATGTATTAAATCTTTATATTTTATAATCATGTACATTCTTTCTTGTACTTTACTATACACTTACGTTCCTTAGTTTACCAAAGTGCTACCTATTTATTATGCTCCACGTTTTGATTATTTGTCGTATGACCTTACGTATGCCTGAAGACGTTATTGTCTGATAGTCTATTAGTTATACAAACTGACAGAGAATATATATATATGCAGTTGAGCTGTATTGCTAAAGTATATAAGTAGATGCTATAATAGCGTTGTAATTAGATTAACTTTTCGTAGAGTGCAATCCGACCTTCATATCATATGGTGCTTGAAGACCTTTGGTCGTGTACATCAAATGGTTCACAATAAATAATTAAACTGCAAGAAAATTCACAAGTTAATTAGTTGTTTTTGAAGTACCATCTTAATGCATCTATGCAGTTGTAGCTTTAACAAGTTGTTTCTTTTAAAGCTTTATTCAAATAAAATCACATTCATGGGCTAAAAGTTGCTTTCTTATTTCCTGTGTTTAAATACGTACATATGTATGTATATACATGACTAAAATGGCTTGTAAGGCATCAACAGTTTTCATTGCACGTTCATACTCCAATAACGAACCTGGAACATTTTAGCGTTGCCCTACCATGTTCTTACCGAAGCAACGCTTATTATTTTCTATTTTGCTTGCTCGGCATTCTGCTCATCTTCACTCCATGCGCCGCTTCTAAAGAGGCAACAGACCATGTTTCATAGGGCTGGAGTAGGTGGCATCGTAGCAGACTAATCGAGAGACAAGCAAGTTTTAATGTGCGGGCTGACTCCATGTATAAATTATAGAATATCTTGTCGCAAAAAGCTTTATTTGAAAACATGATTCCACCAAAATTAACTCGAATATGCCGCAATTCGTGCAATACTGAATCCAGGCGGAAACCAATCTTCGTCACGAAGTCATTTGTTTTCTATCATCGGCAACAAAGTTTTTTCATCCTCCACTGTAAAATTTGCTAGCTCCGGCTTTCTTGAAGCTCCCTTTTCATGTATACTCATAAGCACTTGGGATATATAGAAGACAGAGTAACAAGCTGGAGAGATCTACTAGAAGACACAGTATACAGACTTTTTATAACGTAATGCAAGTCGTAATGCGTATATTAAATATTTTATTTGAGCACTTTCCCTTTCCATACAGTCTATCTTTGCCTTCTTGTATAAAGGTGACGTGTTGTAAAGAAAGTTCAGGTTTCGTTGGTGGAAATGTGAAAACATCATTCTGCATGTCACGGAATAAACTTGAAAAATTTCGGACTAAAAATACTTCATAGTACTATGGTACACCAGAGCGTACCTGGGTAGTACAACAGCATCAAAACTTGTGTATTTTAGACTTGGACGGCATTTTTGATATTGAAACTACTGACACTTGCAAGACAGTCTATATAATGGTGCTGAGAATTGCATTAAATGATGAAGTTTATTGAGAAGTTTTCATCTACAGAGGGATAGCAAAAGTTAACGTTGGCAAAACCTGCTGTTGTCCAACATGTCAGAATCCGACCTTTAAGTATGTACTGTTTGACTGTTGATACTGAAACTAGACGCATTTATTGAAATTCCCAAATAACATATATCCAGGCTGACGACTTTCCAACTTTTGAAGCCGAGCCGAACCTTATAAAACATTTTTAAATTGTCAAAACACCCAACTCTTTTTAACTGTAATATTTTTATTACTTGTTTCCCACCAGGAATATAGATACGTACAATGCACTTATTTATCTTTAAACCTTGCTTGCAAGATTTTGACGATGTCAACGTCCTTAAATGGCATAGTTAATTATTATTGCTAAACACAAAAGTAATTATGCATTCATCGCTTTCATTCAAACAATTCATACGACGGCACTTTTATCGACACTGTAGCAAAAGTTGACTTTATTTGTTAAATTTACATCCCATTACTTTTTGTCGTTGTTATACCATCGTACGATCATCAAAACATTAAGTTTACACGATTACACATTGTGTGCAAAGTTTACGCTTCGACTTGAACCCTTCGCTTCTAGCTAGACGCGTCATCCGGAGTACGTCACAAAGTTAAAACACATTCGAGCAAGGCTAATAATGCTAGTAGAGCTGCATATTATGGATCCGATCACAAATCCTCCGGGTCCTATTCAATGAAGATTCAAAATGTATGCATTCACTTTATCTACATACTTGAATATTATGTTCTTCTTCAGAAACAAGTAGTTTCTGGATCTGGCAAAATCTATGCAATACTCTGTGCTTCACCAATGTAACCATTGTAACTACAAGTAATGTTTGATTTATTACCTCTTCAGCTATAAATTTCAATGATCTGACTCAGGAATGTGACATAAAACAGAAGGAAATTGGGGGGTTTTGCAAAAAATTCCTGGATGCTTGTCTAACAGATTCGTTCATGATTGCTCAACCAACTGAACCAACATGTTTTAAGAAGAAATAATGTCTTGACGGTAATATGTCCAACATGTATGACACGGTGTTCGTATATGACTAACTGTTATTTATGAATGGAGGAATTTGTTATTTCAAATGCCGAATTTCTTTTCTATCAAAATGGGGTGTTTCTATCCTTTGGGTCTTACGTATAGCCCTCCTGAAGAAGCTCCAGATATTTCTTCATTGTATTTTCTTGTGAAGGTATACATGACAATTTTATACTCCATTACACTCAGCAGCGTTGCCCAAGAATTTATTGCTCATGCAGTTCCTTAATTTTTGCATGAAAATTCCTAATATTAGAAACATAAAAGGAGTGTACGTATGATGCTTGGAAAACTACATTGAATCATTCCGTGATCATTGGTGAAGAAATGACATGAATACTGCATAATTGCCTCTGAGCAAAATGTTGGAGAGGCAGTGTGCGTATATACCGATCCAGGAAAAGCACAACTGTCATACGCACGCAAAACGACATGGCAATTTACTTTTATCTGTCTAACTATACATATTACCGACTGATCAATGGAGTATACCTACTTACTATGTTCTACAGTTTTGCCGTTGAATTTCAGGCCACTCACTCTCCTAGAGCACCAGCATTTTGTATCTGTATACTTACACTATCAGCGCTCCATTTCAACCAATATATGAAGTAATCGCATGAGAGAATCACTAATGTTATCCATTACTTGGTCTCGTTATACATGAAAAATTACGAGAGAGAGAAAAAAATTAGTCGATAGAATATGTAGTTATAGTTTGTATGGATGACCAATGAGTTATTTTGGGGAAGCATAGGGTGCATAATAATAAGGAAAGTAATTTTCCGGAATAAAAACAAGAAATTGCTTTAAATAAATGTTTAGAATGCAGTAAATCTGACGTGCCGATAATCAATAGTGATTATAAGACATTACCAAGATTACAGATCTACCGGTCTTGGTGTGGTATTAAAATTACAATCAGTACTGCACTACTATTTACGTTCTTGTAACAAACCTAGTTTATTATAGTTTATATGGTTATTATTATAATACACACGTCTACGTAGGTATACATTTATATATTATAATCCTCCTACTTTTTTTCCCATTTTACAAGCGTTCTTTTTGTGCGCCAGTTGAAAAATATCCACGCCCAGTATAATTTCTCTCATATAGATAATTTATGCAATAAATCAAATTCCGAATCCGCGCTACATCACAACAGGATTAATTTCCCCACAAATATAATCATACACACTTTTGGGACCCTAATCAAATATTTCTACAATACTGTAGTGTTGAGCTCACCCCTGACTGTCTGTTGATATAAACTAAATACTTATGGTCTGACAGTATAGAAGTAAGCGTAAACAATTGATGACTTTAGGGTCTCGATGCGAAAATCTACGGATAAAACAATTTATTTTTTAAAGCTTTCCATGCTACGCAACCACTGTATACATTCAGCACTTAATATATTATTTGTCTTGTAAATCCCAAATCGTGTGTGTTCAGACTGCTACTACGTTACCTATCTGATAAAAAGCGAAATACCTAACCCTACATAACCACTACGACCTGCAAATAAGTCAATATAATTTAAGCATTGAATTCTTGTGTTGTATACCTAAAGTGCTGTAGATCAGATTTCCACATAAATACATTCAGAAACCCAGGACGTTCACTCTTCCTCTTCCGTGGAAGATAATTTCAACCTACATATACCCGTTGTTATAAGCATGTTCCGATTCCGAAGTCCCACTGTGCTAACTGCATACAACCTCCTCGTCCTGTTTTTGTGATATCTTGACTGGAGTCGGTGCAGAGGCAATGCAAGGAGTCTTACAGATAGATAGAGTGTTTACCTAAAAAGAGTAAATATGAATCTGTTTCAAAGAATAAGGCCATACAGGCTGGGTGCATAAGAGAAATTTCCATGCAAATATGAATATTCATGGCCTGTTGGAATATGTCTTGTTTAATACAAAGACTGCACAGTGTAATAAGAGAGCATAAAATGATAACCAAATTCACCTATAGTCTGCTCTCGGGTATAAATTCTCATTTCCATAGCAATTTCAATGCAAATGTTTTGCTACTTAAAACATTGATTCTGCCTCAATGAATTTTTCCTTTCTTTCAGATATATAGGTATACATACATGCTGCTGTTTCTTCTTTTGCGGTATAAACGGTCTACCTGGGCTATTCGCTGTTATGGAAAAGTTCTGTTTTAGTGGAATCGTCCCAGATTTTACCATATTACACCAACTACACACAACTACACCGGCAAAGAAACAAGCCATTTCAAATATTCATTGGCTATGCATGAAGTATAAATTCTTGCGTTTACTTTTAGTTGTAAAGCTGCTGCTATATAAAATGAAATCATGCATTGCTCCTCAAAATGTAAAATTTACATAAACAATTTGAACACAACTTTGTCAAATACCAGCACTTCAAAGTGAAGCGTTTTATAAAAATTATATATTGCATAGTTCTTCAATTCGATATAACGAAGCCAAAAGCGTACAAAGGAAACTTTCAGTTACAACGTCACAAATATCTTGTAGTAGGTTAATAGACTCATGAACCGAGAATGCCTGATTAACGGCAGGTGCACCGGCATTAGATGCGATGCGGTTAGCCGGGTACGATATTCCTACTTTATAATTACATCCATTAACCTGGTAGTTGACCACCACAACTATTACTATTGCCGCAAGGTGGCAAGTGAACATGTTGGTGAGAAAGCGTAAAAGTGAAACCCACTAAAAAAATCATCCCAGCTAAAACACGAATGCTAAAAGTTCTTTTTTCGGGATAAAACCGAAAATGGTAACAATAAATTAAATCAAATTGACTCATGATCATGAATCATTCCGAGCAATCAACTTTGACAACATGTCGTCGGCCGTTTAATTGAACTCGTGTTTAATAACTTTTATAAAACAAATTTTTGTTAAATAGTACTGTGTCGTGAAGCAAATACCATAATGGTATCAGTGAAATAAAGTTTCTTTCTCTCTTTTTACAATTAAAAGTAACTAATTTGTTAGTTTTTGTGAAGATACTTTCTAGGCTGTCAGCCGTTTGAATTTTCATCTTTTGAAATATTCCGTATGCTCTAAAAAAGCATCCACTCTGAACTTACCCCCCCCCCTTCCAAAAACCGTATTTTCGAATAACTGTCGAACCCTTGCACCGATTCCAACGGTTAAAGGC
>JAQGAK010000768.1:0-53366 GCA_034696945.1 Lipothrix lubbocki | reverse complement strand
CCCTGGAGAGTTGGCCAAGCACGCCGTTTCCGAGGGGACCAAGGCTGTGACCAAATACACCTCGTCCAAATAAATGCATTCCACTACATGTTTTAAATTTCTACAAACTTCAACCAATGGCCCTTTTAAGGGCTGCCATATTTTCCTAAGAGCCAATCTCATGCTGTTTTTGTTTACCTTTTGATTTTTATGCGATTTTATTTAAATTTAATTTAATTTTACAATGAAAATGAAGTCGAAAAACCAAAAGCAATGAAGGTTAAATACATAAATAATAGATACGCTACATTCTTCTGGAATCAAAAATTATAAATTAATTATTATTATTCCATTACAATGTTTAGTATAGGGAAGGGCAAGGGAATTGAAATAAAAATGGATTAACACTGCTGCTGAGAAGTCAGGAAGGGGGAGCTGGCCAATATTTAATTTTAATTTAATCCACACGAGAGAGTGTCAGTTTTAGGATCTGAAAAATGATTAAATGACAGAAAGCAAACTTTGGAGCGGACCCCTTATTGGCCCTTAATGCTTAATACCAGGAATTTTTCTGATGAATCTGACAAAAAACCGAGAATCCTTTGAATTTCTGGTTGGCTTAGTCAATACAAAACCAACAGCTGTTCGACCCTACAAAAGTCCAAACAATAGCTCGTTGATTTCAGCTGTTAAGCTTTCGGGCCTTGGGACAATGAAGGCTTCCCTCCCTAAAGTCCCATAATAACACTTTTACGACTACAGTTTCCATATTGTCCAGCGGAGAATTGTGTTGCTAAGGGCCCCCGTCCCTGCGTTGATGTCGCCAACCACGGAATGTTGACAAAGGCTCTGAAGAGCGTTACTTTTACGTCCGCATCCCCAAACTCCGTATAAAAACAAAATCTGGCCAGCAGTTTCTCTTTCATCGCTGTAGATTTCTATAGAGAAGGTATAGTAAACACTATTGTTCCGTTCGTGATTTTTGTGAAAATGGCTGATTCTGACGTGTCTGCTCCTGCTGCTGCCGCAGCGGGATCTCCGAAGAAGGCGAAAGCCCTCACGAAGACGGGTGAAGTTGCTAAGAAGCGCGGACCGAAGCCCAAAGGAGACAAGAAAATGGCTCCGCATCCCCCCACGGCGTCCCTGGTCAACGAAGCCATTGGGAAATTGAACGAGAAGAAGGGCTCAAGTCTTCGTGCCATCAAGAAGTACATTGCGGATGTGCACAAACTTGACGCCAACCGACTCGGACCCTTCATCCGGAAGTACCTCAGGAACGGCGTGGCGAAAGGAGTTCTGGTCCAAACGAAGGGTCAAGGTGCCATCGGGTCATTCAAGTTGGCCAAGAAGGGAGCGTCAGCCTCTTCTGAGACGGGGGAGAAGAGATCTCGTGGGAGACCGAAGGGTTCCGGAAGTGCCACGAAGGTGAAGAAAGCTGGTCGCCCCAGCCAGAAGGCCAACTCCCCGAAGAAAATTGCTGCTTCCATCAAAAAGTCCGCTGACAAGATCAAGGCTGCGAAGCCCAGCACTCCAAAAGCCAAGCCTGCTAAGGCGGGGAAGAGAGGACGACCACCGGGCTCCACGAAGAAGCCCGCCAAGGCACCGAAAGTCGTCAAATCCCCGAAGAAAGCTGGCGCCAAGTCCGTCGGCAGGCCCAAAGGCTCCACCAAAAAGGCCGCCTCTCCCAAGAAATGAATGATGATGATACACTGTTTTTATTCAACACCGATAACCAACGGCCCTTTTAAGGGCCAAAACATTTTTCGGAGAGCAATTGCTATATTAATATCTTATAGTAATAATAGTAGTTATTTCATTATTAATTAAATTAATTAATTTAAACAAACTATATAAATTGAGTTCATTACTCCCGTCCGGTATAGTATTTCCTATGCATTTTCACTGAAACTTAGCAATGACACTGCGTAAATTATATTATTTATTTTAAATGAATGGAAGTTGAATAATTTCAGGGAACATCCCTATTAAATATCTGTTTTATTTTATAAATTATTATTATTATAATATTGCGCTTTTTATTGAAATTTCCAAAATATTGCCCACCATTTTTACTCGTTGCAGCAGTTTCAAATATAAAGCTTTCATACATTCACACACTGCGACCAAAGTCGTCATCCATTTCAAACTTTCGAATTCATGGTGTTAATTGTTGCATTACCAATAATTAATTACACATCATAATTTAAATTCCCACAAAAAATACTTAAACTGGAATGTTAATTTAATGACAAAATTCTGTAAATTAATTTAAAATAAGTACTGATTCCGCCTAATGAAATGAGCATCAAATTGTTGTTCTTTTACATTCTAATAAAGCAGATTTTAACTTAAAATATAAATAAAGTAATTGAAAATACCTAATTAAAAAATGCAAAAATAGTTAATAGGATTAAAATAATATTATTAATTATTAATGTCGTTAACAGTGATGGTGACAAAATAACACAGCCAACAAAACATTCATTCATGGGGCACGCTGCGACAGTTGATTCTAAGAAAAAATTCCACATCTGCTCTACAGCGCTCCTTTCACGTCCGCACTCCGTGAGTTTTCACTGAATATAAAGCACTCCACAGTTACGACGGAGTATCATTCTGCATCTTTGCTGTAATTTGACTTCATCCGAATTTCTGAACTGAATATTCATCCCTTTTGGTAATCATGACTGGTCGGGGTAAAGGAGGAAAGGGACTGGGGAAAGGGGGTGCGAAGCGCCACCGAAAAGTTTTACGGGACAATATCCAGGGTATCACAAAGCCCGCCATCCGGCGTTTGGCCCGTCGGGGTGGAGTGAAGCGTATTTCTGGACTGATCTACGAAGAGACTCGGGGTGTCCTCAAAGTCTTCCTGGAGAATGTCATCCGGGATGCTGTAACTTACACGGAGCACGCTAAACGCAAGACTGTCACCGCCATGGATGTCGTGTATGCTCTGAAGAGACAAGGACGTACTTTGTACGGATTCGGAGGTTAAATGAATTTTCATTCAACTACAAACAAAACGGCCCTTTTAAGGGCCAACATAATTTCCTGGGAGCAAAAAAAGATTATTTTTAACAAATATTTGTACAATTATTTAAAAAAGTAACAAATTCAAGGGAAGAGATCAGTTTCATTTATTGGGGCAAGGTGAGAAAGCTGGCTGGAATAGTAGATTATGTTTATGCAGAAACGTGTCCGGGCTTTACAGGATCGTTAAAAAATTGTGGATCGACAGGAAGAATGCTCAAGGGATCGGGGTCCCCTGGGACATGGCTGCTTACCCGATACCTGGAAGGATTACTCACCCTTCAGCCTACAAAAACACTTGGAAAGTATCTTGCCCTTATCATTCAGCTCCACACTTTTGTAGAGAGGCATAGTCTCTCGAACCCAAAAGGTTAAAGGAATTTAGGAACTAGTGTATGGAAAATGACAGGCGGAGATATCTGTGAAGGAGGGAAAGACCAGCAAGTTTAGATGAAACACAGAGCTAGTGTTGGCAAAATGAAAATGCCCTCGAGTTTATGCCCGCCCTGTTGAAAATGTCCAAATCTTGCCCTATATGGCAGAAAATTGAAAATTTATAAAAAATCTGTCTTATATGGCAGAAAATTGAAAATGTCCAATTTTGGGCAGAAAACTTGTCATTTTGGGTATCTTCCCAAAAATTTCCCAAATAAATAGACACTTTCATAAAATCATAAATAAATTGGTTGCAATTTACAATAATATTGATGATAATAATTTAAAATCAATGTTAAAAATATGGAAATATTTTGCCGCAATTATATGAAAAAAACTTTGAAAAATGATCAAAATTTTCCAAAAATTGGCCTGAAATCTTGAAAATGCCGAAAATTGTGCCCGATTTCTTGATTGAAAATGCCATTATGCCTTTATTTTGCCCTCACCTGAAAATGCCCAAAATGCTTTGGCATTTTCAGATTGCCCACACTCTACACAGGGTTATATGTTGGTTTCTAGTTCTCTCCCGGTAAGTTCGTAAGTTATCCATGGTATCCTCCGTAAATGCAATTATGCTTATACAGTGTTGGCGCTGGCGAGCTCCAGTTTACTTTTGGCAGCTGTCATATAAAGTACTTGGCTGCAGAAGTCCTCTGGAATTGGCGGGCAATGCCGCTCTTTGATAAAAAAGGTATAGACTATACATCCCTATCAGCCCTCGTCACCTCCAGTGTTGGCAATCTGGAAGGAATGATGAATTCATAACGACTTTTTTGCCCGGTCACTATTACTTAGGGGTAGAGTCATGCCAAAATGAAGCTTTTTGTTGCCAACGGCAACTGAAAAGTTCATTTAATAAATTATTGGTAATTTTTTAATAATTGGTACACTTATGTTTTGCTTGGTGATAGAATTAATTACAGATAGATATTGATGAAAAGTTGTTTATTTGCTTTAGTGCGTTTATGTTGATAATTATTAGACATCGATCAGTTATTGACACATTACAGATTAACAGATTAACATCACTTATTGAAAATTGTAATAGTAACAGGGATAGTAACCCGACAATTTGTAAAAAAAATTCCTAAAGCCTGTGATTAGTAAATTCTTCCAACACCAATGCCATGACTGACACAAAGATACTTTTACTTATTAAATAAAAGTAATTTAAGTTATTGAATAGAATTTTTTTATTCGTTGTAAAATTGACAATAGGGTAGAGCATACTTACTGGTTCAAGGGTTCAAGCGTGGCCTTTTTTGCCCCAGTTTTACACCATCGCATACTTATATAAATTGTATTACCCAATAGCGCCAATAGATGTGACTGTGCTACGTTCTCCTAACCATGTGCTTGTGGGTAACATGGTGAACGTTCTTTCTGATAACAACAATTTGATTTAATCAGATCAGATGTAAGTATACCAAAAACAAACCACAACGAACTGAATAATGACGTGAATACTTATACGGGTAACCCTGATCAGGTCAAATTTCTATTTCACAATAAATAGTATTACATATTCGATTCCTGGTACTTAGTTGGTATCACTGGTAATTTTTGTCCATGTGACATGAAATCAGTATATAATTATGAGTTTTTACCAAAATGAATTCGGCTACTACAAGCTTACTGTCAATTAAAAAATTTTTACGATAAAGGTTGAACGAAATACAGTGAAACTAATTAATCAGTAGTAAAAATAGTGAATCACAGTAGTCAATTCAACAAATCACCATGCAATCAATGAATCGTGAGTAAAATGTAATAACATATTGTATGTATGTCAACAGTAAAACTACTAGTAAAGCAAAAATTATATCGCCGGAGCATAGAATAAAGACAAAGTTAGGCAATGATTTGATGAAATGTTTTCGGGCACCGCGTTAAGAAATTTTCAGGTAATCTCTATCTCCAGGAAATATTTTTGGATACCGTGAGGAAATTTTTTTGGGTACCGTGAGGAAATTTTTTGGGTACCACCAATAATATTTTTGTTTTGGCGTGTATGGTTTACATGTCTGTTCATGAGTGTAGAATAATAACAAAAGTTCTCGTTACTACTGGTCACTACACCAATCTGGTAAAATCATGGTTATTAAATCAATCTGCACACACATTGTATTACACATTGTACACACATTGTATTACACATTGTACACACACTGTATTACAGATTGTATGATCACTATAAGAACTTATACCCGTATAATAACAATCATTCTAAGCCAAGCCATACACGACGAAATAGCGAGTAAAGACGAGTGTTTTTATTTTTATGCATGATTAAATACGTGCCTACGTAAAATGTCTTGTATTTTTAAATATATGCAATAACATATCATATGTCTGCCGCTTACAAAATTAAAATCCTCATTAAATTAGGATTGGAGTAGAGATAACCTGAACGGTATTTAAAGAAAACCAACCGGTCCGATGATCTGTCAATCATATCTGTAGAGTACAGAAATCTTAATTATAAGTTATAAATGCAATGAGACGAGGTAGCAGAGCAGATCTGCCGTTTTCGTATCGAATGTCTTCAAGTGAAACTCCTTACAACTTAATTACTTAATATAAAATGTATTCGCTAATATAAAATCATAAAATGTTATGAGTGAAAGGAGGCATACTATGTATAGACTCTCACTATAAGTGTGGTTGGAGACAAGCGGTTTAGTCTTTCAGAAAGAAATATTTTAACGTTCTGGCGGTGGCTCCTGAATTTGGAATCCTCACCGTTACTTGTCAGTTTACTACGATTCACTTGATCGACAACCAGGAAAAGCTGGTGAGTCTTGCAGAAGACAGTGGGTCAGAAGTAATAAACGAACGGTAATAAACTGCTCTCGAAAATAATTCCGTAGTGAAAGGCGCTCGACTTTGGCAACCTTAGCACATCTTTGCATCTATCAGGAATGTAGTCCCAGAACATGTTCCAATGCTTGATTGCTGTTAAATCTGTTTTAATTACTTCACAGGTGACACGGAATGATGTTCGCAGCACACGGACCGCAAACATCAGACAGATTGTACAGTTGACGGAGGAAGGCGAAATTCTCCACACCCATCAGATTCATTCTTTGGTAAAAGATTTTGATAAGCAGCAGCAAATGAATCTTCTCTCATTTGTTAAAAAGTGGATTCACACACAGATCCACACACAACATGTGAAGCATAAATGAAACGGAGTCTGAGCAAATGAAGAACCTGGAAAATGAGACAAAAAATTTTCGTCACGTTGCATTCGACTCAGCATTTTTTTGCCATGTCCTCCAACTTTAGGATGAAATTCTGGAACGAAACGAGCCAACACAGCTGCGTATTCTCAATCAGGCAAAATAGTTATGCTGCCAGTCAGCGAGAGCGACCGAAGAGAGAGATTCGGTGTGTGTGCGAGTGTGTTTAACTCCAAGCTGTGTATGAGTAAAACCTTTTGCAAAGTTGCTATCTACCTCCACTTCGGTCGAAGCCAGCAGCAGAAGAGGAGAATCAGTCGAGGAGAGCCAAACCAGGAGAGAGAAAATACCGGAGCGGGTTGCGGCCTACGTCAGTTGCATCGTGGTCCCCATCCAAGTCACAGCTGTTCGCTCACAGCTGCACCAGACATTTCCCATTCTTTTGCTTCTTGCCTCCATCCTTTTATAAGAGGTGACCATATCAACCTTGTAGTTATATGTAAGTATCCTCAGTGTCAATACTCCTTATTCAATAACACACACATACGGGCATTGTATCTACTATGCACACTACTATACTTGTATCTATCTATACATACACTATATACTATACTTGTATCTATCTATCCACAGATGAATTCACATCCAAGCCACCCATTCAAGTACATATGTTCTTGACTACTACTCCCTGCACATTATATATTGTTATTACCATACCGGTACTTCCTAATTTCTTACAAACTTGAGTCACTTCTAGCTTCTTTCTCCCTCCCTCCCTTATGTGCGCGGTAATTTACCCACCTCTTCTTACCTAAACGTGACAAACCAAAACACATTATATTACTTAACAACTGTAGTTATACTTTGAGCACAGTCCCTCGGAACAATACCAATCTTTAATTTCTTTCAGCGTACCAAAGCAGATTCTAATAATTCTTGTTTTTATTACTTCCTTATAGTAGTTCCAGAATTGAGACACCTGTGTCAACGTGAAGTCAGGCGGCGTCGTCTGTATATACATAGCTGATTTTTACAGCTCTCTGAATTCATTCACCTCTGTCTGACTCAGCAATTCATCTTTGATCAAGAAGGTCACTTCAGACAAATTAAGGTTAGTAACCAACTTTTTATACGGGATTTAAACTATTAACTTTCAATTAGAAATGGCTCTGTCAGAAACAGAGGTCAAAGTGGTTTGGAGGTATCTGTGTGTTCCAATGCTCACTTGTCTCTTGCACTGACTGTGGACTGCGGTGACGTTTAGCGTTTTTGTTCAACCTCTTCGAAAAACTCCAGGGAATCGCAGGGATTCTATATGATTTATTGCCCAAAGTCTGCACCTAAACGTTTACCAGCTACTTCAATCAGGATTGTTTGTAGCTGCATATGTACGTATACTCCTTTCTGATTCTAACAGCATACTATATAGCTATAGAGTATCAAGGGCACCATATATGAGTATAGCAAAATACAGGTTCTTGGTTTAATAATTCTTTAAAAAATTAAATAAAGCTCATTGTGAGGGTAAATGCATCACAGTACATTGAGCCAATTTTTGTATGTATATTCTATATGTATATTCTGTGTGTTCTTAGCACATAATAATATAGACATTATGAATTATCTGTCATAGATAAGTACAAAAATATCTGCACTAATATATTTAGGATAAGAAAAACATGACCCTAAAATAGTTTTGTAAAGTGATACTTCATCAAGGAAATAGTTTGTGCTGGGCTGTTGGAGGGAAGTCTCCATAGTCTGTTAAGTTTACACCTAATAAGACTCGAGTCAATGACTTGGGAGCAAGGGGATGTTAGAAAGAGCGGGGAGTCCCTTGACTTGTGATCTTTTAGGTGTCACATCTTAATTGAATATGAGTAATTTAAGCTGAAGTTGGACGGAAAAGTTGTGCTCATACCCTCAAACACAAAGGAACTTAGTTGATTTCCCGTGTCTCGGTAGGAATGTATATATGTTGCGTAATTATGGATACAGTATGCATAGATAGATACATAAATGTTGAGAGGTTCGTTTGTGCATACTTTGGAGTCATAATAATATTGAACGTATGAACTAAAGTGTAATGAGCGAGGAAACATTTTCTTGGGTGGAAAGGACGGATTTCACGGTTCGTTTTCTGAAGGGTGCTGAATTCTCGTGTCACTTTTTGAAACGGAGGGTTTGCTGTGTAGTATAGCGGATTCGGATAACTGTATAGGAGCATCTCTAGCTTTCTGTGTAACAGCGGTGGGCGGGTGACGATGAAGGACTTTAGTTTTGGATTATAACCCATTTATTCTGGTATCTCGGAAGACATTCATTTCCTCAAAGATAGCTTCCCTACTCCGGTATACACCCTGTGTAACTCTAGCCTCCTGTATTAACTCTTGTGTTGCAACTATAATGTTCTCATCTCCGTCGTGTGCACTGTTATTTCAGAAGACTTGTATACATAATCCTTGTGTTGTCATTTACTTGCTCCACTGTGTAAACATGCATACACTGATATGCTTGTAGGACTGCGTGTGCCATATCCTTGTTTGAAATATTCTTTGACGGAATCTCGTAATTTGAGCAGTCTAGTAGTAGCAGTAGTAGTAGTTGTGAAGTTTGGTTCAGGACGAACATAGCCAGGCTCACGACCCAACTAATAGTCAGTGACTAGCGGAACAAAAAGGTCGCGTGTCATGAGGCTTCTGTGGGCTCACTGGCACAATGTACATATAACCCCTCAGATAAATTCACACATGGAGGTACTTGACATACACGCATATGGTCCTCTCTAGTTCCTCTTGACGTTCCTTTTCCCAACGTGTTATACTATTTTTGGGCTGAGCTTATACTTATATATGCGTGTTTATTATATGCATGTAGAGTAAAGACGGACGCTGTTACTTCTATGTACAAAAACTTTTTGAACAGTTTCTAGATGGTTTCCACATTCATTCCAAACATATTTGTACATGTCTCGTCGAATCCCCTCTGTACAATTGCCTTGTTAAGGAAAACAGACGGGGCCCTTTTTACGTAACAGACATCTCTCTGCATAGGTATATTGAACCACGTGTGCCGCAACGTGTACCTCTTGCCTTTATTTGACATCCTGAGCGACAGATAGATTGAAAGTTTTTCTTTCATACAAATATATACAGCAAATTGACTCACTCCAATCTTTTTAAATTTCCATAGAGGACCCTTTCCCTAACTTCAGTCTTTCCCATTCCTCCGAGCCGTCAAAAGCTGCAGAAGGAGACTACTATATAGTACAGAGATATCTATATCTATACTATAGTATTAATATAAGTATCTGTATCTATTAGAAGACTTGCATGTGCTTAGTTTTGTAAATCTTAAATAGAGACACTAGCAAAAGCTATACTATACGCCAGAAGAAAGCTTTTGAATAAGACTATTTTCTCTACTTCACAAATATATGGTTTGCTCCTGAAAGGATTTTTTCTTGCAAGAGTCATAGAATTCAGAGCTGTGTATAGTATCGCTGTTGATAATGGCAAGCCATAATCTACAATAATCGAGTCATACAACAAAATGAAATCATTGCCTTCAGGCCTATGCCTACAAGGTCGTGCATTGCTCAATACATTGTAAACAGCATTCAGGCTTTTATTTACTCTAAAAAATCCATTACAAACAAACATTCTTCGGTAAATGTTTTCACAAAGAAAACAACTTCTCTTCTGTTTATTTTTCCTCTTGCAAAAATTATTCAAATCACAAGCTCTCCCCGTCTCTCTTTGAAGAAACTCGAGCTGAATTAACAAGAAACTGCAGCGTGTGTCGTAGATCGTGCTAGTTTTAAGCACGTTTAATAAGTGGTTCTCATTTGCATTATTAGGTAGGTTTATGTATACAATATGGGCATAATTATATATGTCTATCTATATTTATATTAGATAAGTATATCCATACAAACACCTCCAATACATGTTTTATAGTATATTCAGTTTAGGTATATATGAATGAACGCTGTATGGCAAGATATAATACTGCATGATGGATAATTTATCACACAGGCAGAGGGTAAAAACTGCCGAAAGTTACCTTTCGGGACGCTCATTCATTTAGGAGAAGGTAGTGGTGGGAAGATCAGGTGGGATATTTTTGGCTTATAGTTTGGTAGTAATAGTATAATGTAGCATATCGTTCCACAGTGCTCATCTCTGACGAGGAGCAAGGTTCTGCTCTGGGAGAATAATAAAGACAGCAGCTGCAGCTTCACAAAAATTGAGTCCTACAAAAGATGGACATGAAAAACTTACCATTTTTATGTGCCCAGGTTTACTTTTATAGTCCTCCTAAAGTCTTGTCCTAGTGTGCTTTGCTGTGTTTAAGTATATGTACCGGTGTAGGAAGTCGTGAGTGAGCGAGGTGAGTATCGGGATGAGAGTAGGGGAACGTCGTTGAAAAAAGTGAACAAGTACCTTCAGATGAGTAGACTCACATGGCGGAGGACAAAAGGAATGTGTATACATACTGTGGGATAAAAATGTTTGGAGCGTGTCTATGTATTAGCGCAAGAAACAGATGCTTTTCTACAAGTTATTTTATTATTGGTCTTAAACTTTTATTCCAGTAGTTAGTTGCTTACAAGTTCTTTCTATTTTTATATAAACTGTATATATATACTGTATAGGTATATATATACCTTTACCATAGGCACACTTCTGTGTCTTGCTATATTCTCGCTGTAACTAGCATGACATTTTTATTTACTATTAATAATACGAATGCGTATAAGTTTACATAATACACTTTCATACATATTCCCTACTGTTATTATTGTGACACTTAATAATATACCACCGTTATGTAAGCGTGCATGCAATACCGCCACTGTATATAATAATAGCACTTTATAATATCTTATACAGATAGGTACGTATTCTATAATTCATATTCCCTTTCTTAGAAGAGGTCTCCCCAACGGAAGGAACATGACGTTGAATAATCTTAAAATGTCATGACATGCCACATAGCCATATTGCATCTGTGTAATGGTCAGTTAAGTCTCACTTCTAGAGGGAAAAACACCTGTAAATGTTAAGGTAGTTCAGTTTAGCTATCTTTGTTGTTTTTTCTATAGCCGCAGACCTTGCATTTGGGTAGTTTTATACGTACAAACGGCTCCTCCACAGAGACTTCTCTATACTTGCCTTATCTGCTATCTTACTTCTATTCTTGTGTACTCAGTCACTTCCTCCTCATTCCGCGTACCCAGCTGGAGAATTAAAATTAATATCTTCATTTCATATCAGTATTTATTCATAGGATCAACAATTTTATCCAAGCTACTAATATTAACATAACGGAGATATAGATACTGGAAGACCTCCATGATGAGTAAGTAGCTGAATTTCATAACGCTAATTGCATTACAAGCAAACTTCTCATACTAATTTGTCTTCCTGGTGGAAGGAAATTTTTTCAGTGTAAGAAATACATTTCCCCGTCCGGCAGAATAAATATCTTATTATTAACCAACGCGGGCTCTGTGAAAAATTGTACCACAGTTTCATTCGACGACTGAGTAAGAATCATGTTGGTGATGATGGTTTAAATTTTACTTAAGTTTTCTCGTCAAGACTTGAATCCAAAGGATTACTTATATTCTGAAGGTTTATTTGCTACCCCCATGCCAAGTTGCATGTGAACAGATGTGGGGAAAGAATGAGTGGTAAGAGATGGACTTAGAGGGCAAACATTGACGACTGCTACCATAAGGGTCCCGCATAGCCTCAGATAACTGATAAGTATGCATGTCTTATCATATATAACAAGGTCCAACAGCACGCTGATTTCGGTTCCACTTTTACTAAGCCTATTAGTATACTTGTACAATTAAGGATATTTCCGTAATACTTGCTGAAGCCAGCAGACTCGATCTAAGGATTCCACATCCTCACTGATGTTAGTATAAGTACAACAATCATAATAATGGTGATAATGGTTTCAAGTTTGACGATAAAAGATAGTTTGTGATGTGCTTAGGGGACGAAGGACTTTGCAGAAGATGGTGGTGTTAGTGACCCAGAGATCCCCTCTTATATAATCGCCTTCCTACCAGCAGCAGTCCAATTCCCATGTGTAATCTCCGCTCTTTCCTCTAATTAACTTTGGTGAACCGGACAGATTAGATTGGCATTACTAACATTTGAGTTTTCTTGTAAGCTCTTTAGTTTTCTGCTGAACCGGATTCTTATTTTCCTACAGCTATATACTTTCTGTCCATGAGCAGGGTTTCGTTGGGCATTTATCAGGGAACAACTATCCCTCCACCTGCCCAGGTCATCTTTTATTTCCAATAGAGATTCAACCACAACCGCTAAGATGCTTTGCGGAGCATAAATACTTTTTATAACAAGATGTAGGGGTAAATCTTTTATTATAATATAAACCTAAATCGTTGATAATACCGAAAGATTTTTCTTACAATGGCAATAGAAAGGTCTTATATTATTAGGTAGAAGATCCTTTCGATCTGAACGGGTTGGTTGAACTGATTGACTGTTTTAGTTAGACCTTCGGTGTGTTACTTGAGCCGACTGTAAACCTGTCTCCTTTGCTTTAACAAGATCCCTTGTTCCATATAGAACCTTTACTTTTACTTGTAAGTATCAATCTTACTTTATTTCATGCCCTTTTCTTTGACGAACTTGTTTTTAACGGAGCACCTTGCTCCGTACCGTATTCTTGAAGTTGAAGGCTTTTAAAAATGAAAGTATTACGCTTTTAAACACCAGTTGGTGAAAACTTAAAGATTTTGTTACATGCAGATGGGACGTAATCTGCGTTCATATGCTGTGATATGTTAAATTGTGCATTTTTCTTGTCACACAAGTGCTTTTTCCCCCTAAAGAAACATGCTGAAAGTGTAGAGTCGCATGGTTACACGGTTTAGTGCGATGTCAAATTTGTGACTGAAATTTGTGGTTATCATGATATTTTTACTAGGTGGAAGGAGTGTGAAGCATTGATTGAATATTATGAGCTTGTATATAAGTGTATATAAGTATCTATTCTATATATAGTCACACATATACGCCGGGTTAGAACGTGAACGTGATTAAGGCCAGATTTGTTCCCAAATGAAGGAAATAGACAAAATGAATAATGGAGAAGCAAATGTTGAATATTGGAAGGAACATGAGATCCGTACTGGATGTGTCACAAGCCATGCAGCTTTTGCTTGCCCATGTGCAAGTGCACAGCTCCTTATGTTTCCTATACTAAATTTACCTATATAGAGCAAAAGACTGACGACTTGGAAAAAGATTGTAATAAGGGATGTGATGCGATGCTAAAGCTTTTGCCATATCCCTATTTTGTTTATTGTTGTGAATGGCAGAATGCCAGGGTCTTTCAAGTACCATATGCCACACCGTCCATTGCGAACATTTCATCCGCTCACTTTGGCATCTCTTCTCGCTACCTTCCCGTCTGTTCTCATCTTCTGGGATTCTTTTCGGGTTTTCTGCCACACTGTGTACAGTTTTACACAGAAGCTTTCATACTCCTCAGGATCTACTATGAGTAGCTTCTTTCTGTACTTCTGCACTCTCGTATCATAACCTTCACTTATTCTTTCTCGGATAAACTGCTTTCCATATTTCCTACTAAATAGTGGTCTCTTATATCTTCCCAATCGCCCTTCTGCTGGCTCTCAGTGTCTTCTGCTCTGACCATGTTGAGGTGAGCAGCTTCTCGATAACGTTTCACCCATACGGTTCACAACATGGCAAAGGACGCTTTCCTTTATCGGGATTTGTCTTCAGCTGTAACTCATTTGAGGCTGACTGAAATGCCATATACCTCGCTTGATTGTACATTCTGTAGAATTGTGTGTATTGTATCTATATCTAATTGTATATCTATTGTTTTTATAGACGAAATTATTGTAACTACGTACACACTATACACTTTTGCACTGGGAGGTTGAGCTTTTTTCATTAGAAGAGAACTTTATTACTTTATGTTTGCTAAAATATGTTCTGTCTATTCTACTGGTAAGCATTATACTGATCTCACCCCGGGGGTAGAACATAGTTTCCTAATGTAATGCATGAGGATTATATGATGTGACTCTTGAGCGTAATCGCACATAGTCCATACGCTGTAAATTAATCAGGCTTTCAGTCTTGGTTGTAATCGGTGGTCCGCTGAAGCCCAGTACCAGGTCTGTACTCTTAGATAGGCGAAAAAGAGACACCAGTTTTAAGTCTCGTGCACTCCTATCAGTTCCTTCAGTTCAGTCACAGGCTTAGCATTAGCTGTGAAACCTGCATGTGCTCTATGATGGGCTTCCTCGTAAGTACCTATGTGTATAGTAGTTACAATGTACAATCATCGGCGAAATATCAACATGCACCAACTTCTGTGTGGAAGGTATAGAAATTGGTACTTTGGGATACTTCGTCGATGATATACAGTTATAACGTTTCAGATATGTGGATTGATATCCTAAATCCACTCATTATGTAGATATATTTTTATAAAGTATGTATTTGTTTTGATCTATATGGGTTTCGTATAATATTAAACATATAGAACTACCCCTGATTATGGAAGGATACAATTGATTCAATTATGCATGTGTAAAACATAAAATTAATTGTAGAAGCATGTTAAATGGAGCTAGAGCTGGATATTTAAAGTACGCCACAATGTAGGCGTAGGCATGAAAACAGACTGAATAAAGTAGTACTGAAACCATTTGAGGTTTCATATGGTTATGCAACTATGTTTTTCTTTTTGCACAGAAATAGGCAAAGAAAACGTTTGCAGGTTTCTCTTCCTTCCTTTTCCCACAAGATATATTAGATATGGAATTGAGAATTCTGTGGCTCATAAAAGTTGAGCTAAAATGAGTGTAGGAAAGAGGAAGTCAGATGACAAAATGGAGCCCGTATGAGAGACTTGCATTTAAGGAATAGAGGATCTGTGTGAGAAGTATGAGGAGAATGATCATGGGAGAGTGTCCTATAACTAGATACAGATACTTTAGTGTGTGAACTAGGATCGCAGGAGTGTAAGCAAGTCAATGAGAGAAGGCGTTATCAAGTCATACAGACTTCCAAACGGATATTGAATATTCAGGCGAAATGTCAAGTGAAGCTCTGACTCCAAGTGATACGGAGGTTCTCCATAACCATGCATATACATCTAGTAGGTATGGATATGTCGTCGGAACAGGAAAATCATAGGAATGTTCAACAACTACTACTTGCGTCCTAGGAGTGTATATCTGCTTCGAAACTGGTAACTGCTTGTAGTAGTAGTAGTCCCGCTGCCTATTCCTCGGCCTGGCAATGGAGTTGAGATGCCCGTGTTTGCCATAAAAATGTATGGAAGTGTAGATAGTGAGCCTTTTAAATTGCTGGAATCTCTCCGAAATTCAACTCAATCAATCCTCACTTGTCCGCCCCTATGCAATTATCTGCACCACAATAGCGAACTTGAAAGTCTTTCCTACTCCTCTTTCCCTGTATTTCTCTTTTTTCTTTTCATATTCACGTCTTCTATCAACTCCTTCCCCATCTATTTTTATTAAGTTAATTCCAGCTTATACTGTTTGGAGCGAGACAAAAATTGAATTTTAACATCAGTTTGATTCCTTTTAGCTCCATCTATATACCTTCTCTCTTCTCTCTCTCTCTCTCATATTCATCCCCAAGTTTACATTCAAAACAACAATTTAAAACAGAAAACAAAGGGAAATTTGTGCGCTTGCATAATTGTTTTGTACGTACATTTAATCATGTTAAAAGTTACGTCTACATTGTGGGAATGAAGGGATATGGTAGTTGTCAGTATGAGTCCAAACCAAAAGGTATAGCTATAATTATCAGCATATTTTTAGGCTGAACTGCTGTTAGTGCAGACCTTCGTGCTATGAGGAAAAGGAGATGGAAAGTGGATTCGTATCATCATCACGCAAATGTACATGTGTAAGTAATAATGTGCAGTTGAGATTTTGGTGTGACACATTTCACACCTGTGGTTTGATGCAATGCTAATGAATCAGATTGTAATGAGTGGTAAAAGTGTGTGTGTGAGTGTATGTGTGTGTGTGGAATCTGAGGACAGACTTGTTAATTATATGGTGATTACAGATTAGTCGAGTCGTAGCTCCGACGATGAGGCACTTGTGCTGGAGGAAATCTGTGCCCTATTTGCGATCCGAATTAATTGTTTTGTTTTCCTCTAAACCAAGCTGTTGGCATCGTGTTGGCCACGTTTTGTCACACTTAAACATGTCCCGACCATATTATTTTATTACATATACACAGAGATGTAATTTTGAGTAATCATTTATGAGTGACAGTGTGTTACTATAATTTTTGCATATCAGAACCCATTGCAATGAAGTAACGCCATGCTTCTGTAAGGTAAATATTGATGAGATTTAAGGCATTGCAGATTGAATTAACCCCATGGGTTTGCACGTTGTAGATACATGAATCTACATCTATTACTATACTCACATTATTGTGGGATTTCAATATAGGTATGTGGAATAGCTATAACTAATATCTCACAAATGTTATATATGGGTGCATGTAACTAAATAGGCGTATTCGCATATAACAGATATATCTACATATAGGCTACTGAAAGCAGTCAGGAAAAAACAATTTGGGATGCATAAAGACAATAAATGGGACTTAGCAATGCCCACTGGGAGAATAGAACTTAATTGAAAGAATCCAGGTGATTTGATCGGGAGGGAACACACGTGTGTTCTCTGAGCCTGAGCCGCCCCGGTGTACTGTACGTTAGAGGCATGTAATGGAGGTATACAGTGGAAGAATGCCCCAACGATTTAGCCACTGTTACCTCCTAGAAGTCTAGAGCCTTTGGATTGAAAGCCCGCAAAAGACAGGAGTGTGTAAATAATGTGCTCACACACAAACTCAATTCTTAATTTGATTGGAATGCACACCATGCCCCAGAGTATCATATATATAATGCACTATAAAGGAGAGCAGGACAGTTAGGAATGGTATTATTATTATTAGCGACAACTGCTTGCTTGGTTACTGCTTGTTTTTGTCCTGGCACAGAGTGTGTGAGAGTGTGTGTGTGCTTGGATCTGTGTAGGACTTTTATATTCACACCTGTCGGTTCAGGTGCAGTTATCACCGTCATGAAAATGAAAGATGTGTTCTGCTATTCCCCTACTTTTTCCCCTGTATACAAAATGCTATCACCCGGTTTCTGTCTCTCTATCCTCTACAGATATGTATGTATGCTTACTTATTCATCCCTTTTATAGAGCCCATGTGCTAATACGTTGTAGATGTATCTACACTTTATTGAATTTGGATTGCACATGTAAGGACCTACATATATATGAAATAATTATAATATCAAGGAATAGAAGACCACGCGTCCATTTTTTATATTTATTGGTTTTAGTATCAGCATATATGTTAAGAGTATGTTGAGAGTATGTAGACGTATAACCATATGCTACAGATATACTCTTCATGCTTTCATCTTAGGACAGTAATATTATGTTAATATGCTTTATTATTGTAGTTTACAGCAATGTTTTTGCTTATTGACATGTTTTTTCATTTCTTTTCTTACCTTTGTACTTGCAGCCTTCATGATCTCACCGTATGTAAGTTTTTATAAGAGTTGTTGTTTAAAATTTTTATATAGCACAGTCTCTTAAGTTAGTCGAGCTCGTTAACACTTCTGCACTTATATTCCTACTGCTATTATTAAAATTGCCTGAAAGAAGTCTTATTGCCGTGTAATTCTATACTGCTTTTATTCCAACTATAGAAGTAGTAAAGTAATAGTGTTGTGGCTTTTACTCGACATGTGGGAATTCTTAAGTAAATTTTCTATAGCAATTCGGTTTGTTTCATTGTAGTTAGCATGTGTCCTCGTCGTCAGTGGCAATACATATACACATTATGTTATTATGTTCCACAAAGAACAGCGATTGTAGTAAGACTACAAATGTTATTTGTAGACAGTAGTGTACATCTTTATGTTGAAGTAAAAACTCTAATGCAGGGTTTAAACTTATATGAGTATTTTACGCCAAGCCAAGGAATGAGCCTAAATCCATTATTAGCGCTTCACACAAGCATTTATACGTATACTCACTAAATACACTACTTGATAGTAGATAGTATTATAGGGTGAAGAATAAGTCTTGAGAGCGGGTGCCAGTCGTGTGTTTGCTACTTCAGGCGTTTTACTCATTATTGTCAATAGCCTATGAGCATCAAATAGGTGTTCCGAGGGTACCCTTTCTCTCCGGGACGTGTGTGTTATAAGCCATTATAATATTTTAATAGGACCTCATGCTTCCACAATACAACCATATGTATCCATATCTACATGCATTTACACTGCTTCATTGCTGTATAATAAGCATAAGCATTCATATTCACACTTGAATTTCAAAGGCTTACTTCATCTGCTGCTGCTGCTAGATCCGCAGAGAGAGAGAGAGAGAGAGAGAGCGGATGCTTTATGATGGTACTTATCATTGTACTTGCATAGAACATGTGCTTTCCATGGGTGACTTACTATTACAAGTCAGTCAAGCCTTGTACAGCTCATACATAATGTACTCCGTGTAGGTATCTACCTGGCAGCCTGACATTTCTAAAGCATCGCATGTGTTATACTTTTTTCACCTATATTGCTGTACGACTTGTATCTATGTAGATGCTTTTGATATATAGATACATGCTATATATATATGTACTTATACTTTTATACATAGATGCTCGTAATAAATTCACTAATGCATTATAATAATACTCTACAAAACATCATGTATGCTATAGCTCTTGGTGTGTAATTCATAAGAGAATAAGCCACTGGGACAGAAGCATCTTGTGCAGATGTTAAATTCATGTTGAATGTCGAAATAATTGCTCCCATATTTTCCAACTCACTTTAATATGGATTCTTATTATGATAAAAAAGGTGCGAGTGAGACTATGAGGCTAGATTATGTGATATGTCCAAAATAAAAAAAACATGTAGTGGCTCACTCGTTCCGGGTTTTACTTCTTCAAGTGGAGGCACATATATACTTACAGGGGAAATAAATACACATTTCTCTATCAACAACTTCAACGATGCAATTTATTGGGGTGAGTTTTCCAATAGCGGAACTGTTTGAGTTCAATTACTTCAAGTACCCCTCTCCTCCACATTATTTTATGATATTAAGCATTCAATATTTTATTCTATTATTTCTTTAAAATGTAAATACCACACCTTTCTATACATACAATGCTTTTCAGTCACAGACTCCTCTGAACTGACAGGAAATGTCAGAAGACAGTTACGCTCATTACCGATGGTTACAAAGTTTGTATTGGTGATTGCGGCAATGTCTGACCCACAATTTTACATTTGTCTAGAAACATATTTTATAAGCTAATATGTATACATAATGTTACATAGTAAGCTATAACTACTACTATGCTATGTAACTATGCTTTCATCAGTTGGTTTTATGTGACATTTTTATCTCCACTTGATTAATTGGCCTGCTGGCAAGGGTTGTACTTTTAGGGTGATCCACGGCAGTTATTGGAAGTTACCACTCCATAAACGGGATTGAGGTTCCGATCGGAAGCCATTTGTGGTTTTGATTTTGCACGTCGACATTCCCTACAGAGATCTCCAGGTGTAGGTCAAGGTGGACTGTATTTTTAGAACTTGATTTTTGGGTCGAAATCCCTCATTGTTGAACAGTAGTTACCTGCAGCTTGATGGTACTCACGACAACAAAGCCAGCCGCTGATGTGACAAGAGTTTCATGTGCCTTCATTATACATAGTTTCGTGCGGCGTAATAATAAGAGAATGAGTTTCATGTGGCAATAATAATAATAAGAGAACATTGCATTATACGTAAATACTCCCTCGTTTGATCATATAAAACGAAGGGTTATTTGTCCTGATGAATGAAACTTTTATCTCCTGGTTTAAAGATAGCATTGAACGTACTGTATGTATTATTGATTGCTAAATATTTAATGCTCCTTGACGTTTTGTTGGTTGTTCATGTTTGTGGGTCAGTGGAAGTGCCTGACCTGGAGTGAAGGATTTCCTGTGTGAAATCCGACAGTGTGCTCTTCATGTCAAGATGGTTCTGGTAAAATGGATTTTTAATGGCGCGTTGTCCTTGTGTTGTGAGGTATGATGCTTTGCGGGAGGAATAAGAATAGAAAGGAAAAATACATATAGATATCTAATGAGCTTTAAAGGGCTGGGATTTTACCCGAGAAAGATGAATGCTATAAATACAGTGACTTCATTTGTATATAGGTATCTGTACAGATATCTATGAGAATGTTGGTGGTGAGAGGAAGAACTATATACTTATGTCATTTCAAACCATGTCTTTACCAGGTATAATGTTTATGCACTGGGAGATCGATGCAGATGCAAACGGAAGCAGCATCATTTCGGCTTTACTGCATGTGCCTTGTCATCTGTAATCTCTGTTTAGGTCTTCTTCCTATTTTAGTATTTCAGTTCCTGTAGCCTTCTGTCCCTAAAATCCATAAGCAATCCCCTTTTAAACAGTAACGTATTTACACACGTCGGATTTTCAGTTTTCTCCGTCTCCCACACTCTTATATTCCTATACTGACAGAGAACAAAAGCCGTTTTTCAAAACCAGATTTCCTCATGTACTAAAATAGTATTTATGGAGAAGTTGCAGTAGTTTAAATCATCCTTGTATACCTTTACTAATAGCAGCGGTGTCATTTGCTGACAAGAAAGCTTTTTACCATAGCTATTTCCTTCTTTGTTTGCCCGATAGTTTTTTTAACAAATCTCCAGAATATTATGTTTAGATTTGTGGTCTTTATGCTGGAGCACATTTCCGCCTAATTTGACATGTAAATTTACAAGAAATTCCAAAAAATCAGGATCTTTTTCAAAATGGTTTCAACGGCTTAATACATGGAATTTAAATACGTTCTAATGTTTGTAATTTTTTAACTTAAGTTTTGTTAAGATCAATATTCTATTTAACTATCTGTAGCTTCATTTTTTAATGAATTATTTATTTATTTAACATGTTAGAATTTATATACACAAAATTATTGAAGATAAAAAAAAATTTAATTCAAAAATCGCTCGGATAAGATTAAATGTTCAAACTCAGGTCCGAGATACCTACGTACCTATATGAGTGATCCTGTGTTTGACAGCGTAAAAGTAAAAGTGTTGGTCTTTAGAAAGACGGAAGGTATGTAAAAGGTGGTGGGATTTTTTATTTGGGTTTTTGTGGGAACGCGTAGAATTTCTGTTTGAAGTGCCCTAATTTAGGGTAGACATTCAGCAGACTTTTGGGGGTGAGTTATGGAAGAGAGTCGGTCAGTTAGATCCTGCATGTGGGTTAGCATGTATTATGACCTGGGTGTGAGGGAATTGAAGGCTATACATAATAAGTCCCACACACTTTGACTAGCATTGAGGCAGCAGTGACAAGGAATTCCTGTTTGTATATCTAGGACTACCGAACTATATAAATATGTTACCAATGTTACATCTGCACTTTTACTTGTTCCATTCTCTTCCATCCCCCTTTGGTACTTCTCCATTTAAGTTACTCGCATATAGTATTGCATAAAGGCGTACTAGAATCAGCAGAGTTGGAGTACATATCGTCAGCGGAGGATCCCAAAGTACCAATTTCTATACCTTCTACACAGAAAATGGCACTTTTTGATGCTTCGCCGAATATATGTTACACGAATACATGTTAAAAGATTATGGCCTTTAAAGCGTAACAACAGAATATAAATATAACTGTACGTGGTATGTCCTGTATGTATGTACATATGAGGAAGATGTGGAAACACTTGCACAACCTACCTATAAATACGTAAAGAACATTTCACTCTTTCATTGGTTCAGGGTTCACTTAAAGAGGCAGTCAGTCATTTGTGTGAGTTTCAGTCAGCATCACACTTCATCCGAGGTTCCCACCACTCTTCTGCTTCTATCAAAAAGTATCCTCGTCTGTCTAATTTACTTTTATTTTAAAGTCCGAAGTATATTATCTATCTATTTTAGAGCTGCCGTCGTGTTTTTTAGGTTGTTTGTGAACCTGAGCCTATGCAGTTGATCACATTGTATAAGTCGTCGAAGAACCCAAAACATTATTTTGACAACGAGAAGCAAACACGGAAAAAAACGTAGTTTTTTGCTTATAAAGCTTACAAGCTTGCTACATACAAGTTAACCTGAAAAGTCGAGTTCAAGGAAATATATCGGGAGTTTTGTGCTTCAACACTTGATTTCCCCTCAAGTATGTAATAACAAGGAAATTGAGATTGCAAAGTTAAAAAAAATAAATCTGACTGGTACAGTTGGGAAGTTAAACGAGGAAAGAATGTGCGGGGATTAATTGTGAGCAATTAAAACTTCACGTCCAATTAAGTCAATGTTGACGTGAAAGTCAAGAGTTAATTACTCGAGGGATTTCTGCCTAAAATTTGTTTATACATATAGTATATATACGGATTTTTGAGGAAAGGCAAGAGTGAGAGAGAGAGAGAAGATTGCGAGATTTTGAATGTGTGGAAAGTATAGAGAGATTTTTGGAAGTTTAGCCCTGTGAATGTGTATGTGAACTTTTTTTACCCATCACATCGGGACATGAAATCTCGTTTAATTTTACAGCAGGGTTTGATGGACGGGAAAGTAATCAAAGAGGAATCAGTGGGTTCTCCATGTTCATCATCTCCATTGGCCAGCAGCGTTCCATCTGGGAAAGAAAACAGACGTGTGGGCTCACCACTCAACACTTCATCGGAGATACTCACCAGATCTCGAACCAAAGGTCAGTCATCATCATGTCATCATCTATCATTTATTCCTTAACCGCTCTTAAAATCTAAACTCCTCTTATTCTCACAGAAAATTCATGCAGGAGGCATAACACTACGCACATGGCTATTCTGCACAAAGTTTATACACAACTTCTCATTTCCGTAATTCTGCACCTTTCCATCAAATTTTGCCAGCCTTATATGCATTCACAACATGGGAGTCCTCCCTTTGTATATTCCATATCAATTATGCTTCCGTATGCACTGCCGGCATTGGCAAATTCATCGTACATTATATGAAATTATATTATATTATACCTATTATATCCACTCGTATACGATAGTATTCTTTAATACACATATTAGCTCTTTTTTGAAAAGCTCCAAATGTTTGTTGTTTACATGCACATAAGTTACCATCCTTGCCAGGTTCCATCCCCATGGCCTGGCTCTGTCGTTAAAGGTTCTGATTGTTTCGCTGTCAATGAACTATAACACTGAATGAGAATCTCTCTGGAAGCCTTGTTGGCATGAGGATTTCAGATGTTTTTGCATTTATTTATATTACATTAGTCTACCGTTGACAAGTACTGGCCAAGGATTTTTAATTCACAAGAGCTTGTTGAAAATCCGAGTATTATGTATATATTACATTATACAGCATATATACAATATAATGATATTTATATGTTGAGTATTGAATATACATATCGTTAAATATGCACGATGCATAAAAAATTTCATTTTTTTCTAATAACAGCTTTCATCAACGATTCCCTTTATGTATGATGTACGACTGAACATATTAAGACCAATACTTCAAGTACATTTCATAAGCCTTTAGTATTTTCATGTTTTGCGTGAAATAAACAGTGAAAATTATATCTATAAAATACTGTGTGTTATTATTACTCTATGGCTATAAAATGCCCATATATTGCCTCTGCTGCGACTGCGAGCTATTATTATAAGTTTATGCACACATCTTGTATGCCACTCATTATTACAAAGTTGGTGCACATGTGAGATTCAGTGCGTTTCTGGGATTGTCAAGATGCAGATTATTTGTGCATTCTTCACACAAGTGATATTGCGTATATCTAAAACGGGGAGAAATATCACTTGAGAACACATGTGAGCTCAGTAGTGCATAGTAATAGTATATAGGGAGTCCTTTTCTGTGTTATATGTATGTATGTAGTTTGTACTCCAACAATTCTGTGCAGATAGAGTTGAGAAGGTATGTGTATGCAATGTTTATATATGTACATATGGATACATCGGTTGAAGTTGAGAATTGCTGAAGCAGAAATTCGAGGGTACTTCATACACTGCCGATTTATTTTCACTGCCATTTATTATGCTGATAGGATCATATCATGTGTTGCTCGTGTACGTAATAGTACGTGCACGTTCGGAGATCACTTCATTTCTCCCAAGACGCAACAAGCTAGTCATATGTATGCACTTGCATTATAGACTATGTGGCTGACAAAAAAAGACGTTCCTTTAACTCCTTCCGACATAGCGTTGCTACTATTATACTATACGAGTAGAGGTACCAGCTTCTTCTAAATACCTACCTACCTACTATGTTAGTATCTACTTCAGCTTTGTATTTTCACTCCAAAGTCCCAGCACAGGGGTAAATGAGCTACTTCCATACTCCTGCTAAACTGTTCCATTCCCTTGAATTGTCATTTAGCTCCACTCACGTGTTGTTGGTTATACATAAATACCTGTGTACTATTTTGCTCCACAAACTCAGGATCTGTTATAGTCGTAAAACATGTACTCACCCGCCTATTTACAGCATCACTGTGTACACGATAGCACACTTGACAACCCATAACAACTGCCTTTTGGAAAAATCCTGCAATGTTGAAATATTCTGCAGAAGCAATGCTATACTCCTAAACTAATATGGTACGGATACATATATTACATTACGCAATTACATATACGCCAAGTTACATTTGCTCTTATGTATTTGTGTGTCTGTGGATTTTGTAAATGTGGAAAATATCTTTGGAATGTGTGTTCTCCGAAGGTCTCTTTGGTTGTATACATTTGTTGTATATGTACTACTAACGTGAAATGTACATTATTGTTATACAGCACAATAAAAAAACAGAACACACTTTTACTCACAGAAGATACAGGATTCTTTTTTGTTCCGAGGAAATATGTGCTGATTTCTGCTCTACGTATAGCAGACACACACACACACACACACAGTTCACTACTCGCATCCACGCATATGTTCCCAATGTTTGTTTCTCCCTTTCTGCTGGATCTCTGTTTCCGCAGCTAAGTAAACTCATTTCAAATTTTTTCCAGTTGTTCCGTGGTTCTTGGGTTGGTTTTTTTGTCTTTTTTTAAACAAATGTATTGTTGAATTTGCATAATACACGTCCGTCCTCAAAGGAATTATTCACCCTTCAGCATTTATTTAAAGCGAATATACTTTGTTTGGCTTTCATTTAACGAAACTAATGGGTTGCTCAAGTTTAACTCCATAAAGGTAAACTTATTTAATTGTTTCGTAAATATATTGAAAGGCTCATATAACTATTTAAGGGAATGAAAACTACAAAAAATTTTGGAATCTTAAACATATTTCGTTCTTATATAATATTTATATAATATATACATAGGTATCTATACATATTAAGGTATCTATACATATTAAGGTATCTATACATATTAAGGTATCTATACATATTAAGGTATCTATAAGTACATATTAAGGTATCTATAAGTACATATTAAGGTATCTATAAGTACATATTAAGGTATCTATACTTATTAAGGTATCTATGCATATTAAGGTATCTATACATATAATTGTAAATGAGGGCATACGATAAGGACGTATATAAGTGTGAGGGAAATTATCTCAAGACTTGTGTAGTATGGTGATTGAACACGATGATGCTCTAACTTTGGATCTTTACATATGTTTTGTCACTTAAGTGAGACTGCAATTTTATTTGAGAGAAGAGTCATAAGAAAGATAGTGTATTTCTGTCGTGTTTGTTTCGATATTTGTCAATTTTTTTCTAACCTCTTTTCTCCTTTGCACATAAAAATACAGGGATCGTGTACTCTCTTTAGCTGCTCTTTCTCTCATTGAAGATGACAAGAGAGGATGGAAGTGTATGGAGAAGCCAGATGTGTCTGTATATTTGACGGGAAATGTTGATGAGGAGTGTGTATGTATATGCCTTGTATATGTGTTGAGTTGGAAAAGCAAAGGCTAAAACTTAAAAGTACTTGCAGAAGGAAAAAGACGGAGAGAGAGAGAGAGATGAGGCGAGGTGAATTCTAACAGACTTTTTAATTTTTTCAGGAGGAAAATCTCTGAAGAAGCTGTAGTAACAGACTCTTAGGAGGAGTGTTCGGTCTTTATATTATTTTTATTAGCCAGATGACTCGCTTCATCATCATCCAGATATGCTGAGTATGTTGAAATTTTTAAACTCTGTTTCTATCATTGCATCACATGGGAGCACAACCAGACTGCAGGGAATAAACGACCACTAAAAATCATTTTGTTTCTTTTTCCACAAGCTTTTGCAATGTTGTAGTTACGCCGCACTATTCAATTGCGTCATAAAAAGTATTAGACTATCTTTAAAGATATGTGTACTTATATATGTTCCGGAGTCTTGAAAATCTTTTGGGGCATTGCAGGACTTTCTGTACATTTAGCAGATCATCAAATGTTATGATGCTTTTCCAAACAGTTGGAGATTTTTAAATGAAATTTCCCAGGCGCAGTGGGATGATTGGGTACGCAGATTTGTTCTAGAAGATTACTTTAGAAAAGTTCAGCTGATTAATTGTCTGTAATAATCTTTAAAATATTAACTATTAATATTTTAAAGATGATAACTGGAAACGTTTTGTGTATACAAGATCTTCAAAAATTAAATATTTAATTTTTAATTAATTAAAATAGAAGATTGATAGAAATAAAATTATAAAACATTTCATGAATCCCATATATTTTTTGTTGCTTTAGTACTTCAGACATAGAATTAATCGTAAAAGAAATACAAAACCTATATAGCGGAGAACAGATTTTCGTGTGAATGCGGCTCAAGCTCAAGTAATAATAATAAGAGAATAATACACACGTGAAGGAATCGGAAATGGTTCCCAATGCACAGACCCAAATGTACTTTAAATAACATTATCAGCCTCGGAAACTATCAGTTGTTTTCAAAGTCGTGGAATGAAACACATGCGGAATGTGCTTCAATTAAGTGTTTGATGTGATGGCAAAGTAATAAGACCAGAAGGGTCCTGTGGGAAATAATCCATGCAGTCCAGCAGACGGACGGAGTTGCTTCTGTATATAAGGTCTCATCAATATTTTTCCACAAAATAATGAAAAATGTCCGTTTGTTTTTCTTATGGATTAATAGCATATATTCTCTCCTATCTTCCTGCACGTATCTACATTCATAATGCATTTTTTTAAAGTAATTACTTCCCCATTTTCAACATGCATGACCATAAGTAATAAGTTGTAATACATTGGATAAAATGCTAAATATGCATTATCATTGCAGTAAACCTGACCTTCTCATGAAATACCACATAACACGGGGCTTCCTGTTTTTTGTGAGAAGTGTGAACCCTCTGTAAACTTTGCTGATGCACATACTATACTATGAGGTTTAGTTTAAATAATTTGTATGATTGCCAGAAGTACTCGCGGATGCTTACTAGGTATAGAAAGTATTTTATATACAAATCGCATTAAGACACATTCGTATAAGTATACATATAGGGGGCTTCTACTGGAATTAATACCGGACAGGTGTAACTTGCTCTTGAGTTTCGTCCCGATGTGAATTCATGTGAGTGTGTGTGTGCCTCTGTATTATTGTTTTCCTCTCATAGCCGCACTTTTATATGTATATTTGGATATTTGTATGAGGGAATAAAACTAAACAGCTGAACTCATTTAGACACACAGGAGTGTGTATATATGTACAGATATACATGTAAATCTTATAAATATAAGTGTAAGTATATCCATGTGTATAATTATTGGAGATAGTGGAACTGCACTACTGTGGGGCCTGGCCGCATTTTCGTTTTTCCAGTCTTTTAAGGATTTCGTTCCGCACCGGTTATACCCACGGTGGGCTTCTTTCTCATGGGAAAAGGACATGTAATTGCAACTGTGTGATAAGGCCTGGGATGATTCAGCCTTTAAGCCCGGAGCTGGACGGTGTGTAAGTAATTGTGAGAGATAGGAGCTTGTGGGTAGCTTCCAGGCAGACCAGATTTCCAACTTTCCCAAAATTCTCCTCTATTTTGCCAATAGCTCCAACCAAGTATACTATAATGTACTAATATACTAATGTATAGGTATATGTACTATATGTATACAATATACTAATACTACATTCAGTATACTCCATCCCCATACATACAGCATTCCGTCCATACAAGCACTTAAAACCCAATGGGACAAGGATGAGGAGGAGATGTGAATTTTACGGAAGTGGCTGCAATAATAGGAGTAATGATAATATTACATGGGTTTTCTCCGCAGGCAAGGAATTAAATGCTTCGGAAATTCTTTAATTGGGAAATGCTGTAATGGAAATCCAGCATGTGCTTTGTAAAGATAGTCAGGGATTGTGCGGGTGACTCCGGGGTAACGGGAGAATCTTAACAATTTAACACGCCTGTAAAAGTGAAACTGGCATGATAAATGAGAAGGTCTAATGCTGGTAATAATAATAGATGGTAATAGGGCTAGTAGTAAGTATCTTGCAAAATGCTCCCGGACGACCTCCACTATACATAGATGGATTTATATATGGGGTGCTTACTTCGTTGTGAAGTTCCTATTATAAATATATGCTGTATGCTATAACCTATACAGTATGTACGTATTGTGTCTTCTATTACGGACTTATGCATTGTATCTTCTATTACAGACTTATGTATTGTATATTTACACACATAAAACACACTCTATAGTATGGAGGGGCTAAAGATCCTATGCATGGTGAAACCGCAAGGTATGATAACTCCCTGGATGGAATAGATAAATGGTTTTCAATTTTCAATGCGAATATTCAATGTGTTCATGGGAGAAGAGAGATTTGGTGGGAGAGCTTTGGTGAGAAAATGTGTGTAAACAGAGTGTCACCGGCGGAGTGTCGTTCCTACGGAGGAAGCATTCTCTCTCACTCACTCACTCTCTCTTTCTCTCTGTAGGCATTTTGCATTAAGTAACATATACATATATTTTAAAGGATCTTCTACAACAGCAGCAGCAGCAGCATACTCCATGTGTCGAGAGCAGGAGAGAGAGAGAGAGAGAGCAGAGTGACTTGAGTTTGTACACGGCTTTGCTCTGCATAGCATAATGCCTACATGTACATATGTACAAAGGAGCCGAGTCAAGGAATGATAGTCTTAGAGCTAGTAAATGGATGAAGTATTTGGAAAGTGTTAAGGAAGATATTTGGCGAGGAAAATGTGTTGAGGTTCCCTTCTCCTATGCTCCTCTAATGTGATTCCAAGGGCTTTATCGTAGAGAATCAGACGTGGAGGTCTCTCCTCTCACTCCCGCTATAACACATCTGGCCTCTCAAGATACGTTCGAATAAGACAGGGCGTGATCAAGTCGTAAAATAGGAGATCAAGACCAAGTAAATGTCTTAGACTCAAATCTAAACTTTGCAATACTACTACAAACTGGAAACAACTTTGTGCACACGGGCAACTTATTATTAGCTTTGTAAGTGTGTGCCGTTCGCATGAAATTTCTCTGCTTATTTCTTGTATATTACACTGTCATGACATTTACGAAGAAGAGCACGCGTCAGGCTGTACATTTAACTTTAAGTTGCAGTGCAGTAGCTTATATTTTATTTTGTAAAAAAATCTTTTTTTATTTAAAAAACAGTAAAATACCAAGTGGAGCTCTTGCTTGTCATCTTTGCATGACCTTGTGTAAAAAATTTGCATCAACTATGTACCAAAAAAATTGTTATTTCAAGTTGATTTAAGTTAAAGTATGCATAGGTAAGATTGTGAATTTTTAATGGAAATTCAAAATGTGGGCGCAATAATATTTATTTTATTTGTAATTGTATTAAATTTGAACACTAAAAACTTGGTAGAGTAAACTAAAGCTGTGAGGCAAGAATTATCAAGACATTTGAGTGACCAAAATATAAGTAAACAAATGCTTTCATGGTTTCTTCTCCCATTTGTTTTCCATTGAGAAAGTTGTATGGTAAGTACGTGTTGTTGTTTCGACAGATCTCAACTATTTATGCTTGTCCTTATATAAGTATGCATACCTACATACAAGGTACATATATGAGTTTTGTCATCTTGTACAGCTGCTCGTAATGTAAGATTGAGGTTGGCCCTTTTATTGTGGAAACTTTGAGGATTCAAGTTTGGGAATTCAAATTTCTCCATGGTTTTCTCACTCCTCCTTCTATTTGTCTTTCATCTCTATATGTATATGTAAAGTCCCTTTTGTTGTTTGACTAACTTTTCAAAACGTAACTTGTAGTTATTGCTGCTGTACTATGGCTTGTTGTTGTTGTCGTCGTGTCGTGTGGCCCTGAAGTCTTGGCTTGAAGGGACCTTTGAGAGCAGGACAATGGCGGGTAGTGTAAGTTGTAGCATCAGGGGACCAATTCACTTATACCAAGAATTCTCACCATTACTATACTTCTTGCGTCCGTCTCTTGTTCCCTGACGACTCCATTCTCTTTCGTATTCTCATTAGTAATGAGGATTTCTTGGATCTGCCAGGTTCAGAGATGCATTATTTCAAATGTAAATCATGTTCATTTCTGATGATGGCCTCTATTGTTTCCAAGCTTGAATAAAATTTGCCCAAAGTTGACATTTTAGCGCTTGATTGTGCTCTCGGGGATAATTTGCGCTGCCTCTAGAGTCATTTTTCCTCCTGTTTAAAGCCATTTATGCACATACTTATACATATACAAAGTGTATAAATTGCAGATAAAATAATTGTTTTCTAGTGCATTATTTACATGTTAAACTTCATTATTTACACTTGTATAATTACTATTTATAGTAGTTTGTGACTTATAAACTTATAAGTTACTTGTAATATTGTGTTACACGTAGAATATTTGCAAAATTTGGGTAAAATAGTTATAAATGTGAATAAAATCATTGTAAATCTCAGCAAAGTAGTTATATTTATACTAAAAACAATATTGTGCACGTATTTATTTTGCGGAGGACAAAAAAGGAAAATAATGGAAATGAGAGATTTCCTGAGTTTACATTAGGCTTGTAAACAAAATAATGGTTTTGATCCAAATATACACTTATTGGTCTCTGAGTCAAGCTCTGGAGAATTTTGTTAAACGTAATTTGGCGTCAACACGCAAAAAGTATATTCAAAAAGAGTATTAATATTTATATGTGTAATATTTAATATTAGCGGGAAGGCTTTCGGGAAATGGTGTGGGTGAAGTGTGTATGTGCGGGGTGTGGATGTGTGTGTGTGTAGTGTGTACGTGAGAGTGACACAGTTTAAATTCATCATGGATGAGACCACCTGCTGACGGACTCATTTAAACTTTGTCTCTCTTTCACGTGAAGTTGACAACTTGGGGATATCCAATCGTGTTTTTGCATCGTGTCCAATCTATCCCCTGAACTCTACTTTCCTCCTCGAACACACAACTTTCTCTATTAAGTCTTTACTTTTCACTTCCCTTGTTTTCGCCAGGTTCTTGCCAAGCCGCCAATCCTCATCCTCTCTCTCTCTCTCTCTTCCTCTGAATTCATTTCTTTTTTTCCTTACCTTTTCCACTTGACTCCTTCTTATACCCTTTTTCACTCTCACACTCACAAACTCTCTCTCTCTCTCTCACTCTCTCTCTCCCACTCTCTTTCAAACAAACTCGTCCGGAAAACTTATTAGACTTTCAACGACAAACCTCTTTAAAGTGTTTTTATAAGTCAGTCATAAGCAGATTTTGCAAAAAGTTCCACTTTTAAATCTGTTCCTATGTATACTTTGGCATTTCAAATTAAAAAAATATCCAGACATTTCTTGCTGGGAATTTGAATAAGCAGGCAATTTCGGGGGCGTATTTTCTTTTCAATATTTTCGAGTAAACACATATATTCCGTAGGCTTGTGCGTACGAGTATTTTACTATTTGGATATCACGTTGTGCGTATATATAGCTAGTCAAGAGTAGTAATTTATAAATTTAGATTTTTTAAAGGATTTTTTTACCCGAAGGCACTACTATCTTTAGTAGAAATAGTCAATTCTAAAGCCTTAGAAGCTTATATAGTATATTACAATAAGTGTGCGGGAAGAATTTTGAGAATTGTTTTTAAATCGAAGGAAATAAATACGGAAGAAAATGAGCTTGGGGGTGTTTTATTTCAGTTTTTTATTTGGCTGAGAATGAAGGGGAGATATGGTGGAAGGGATGAGAAGAGTTGTGAGTCGGTGTGTTCCTTTCATTAGCACTTTCCCTCATGATGTATGTGGTTGGTTGGTGTTGCTTTGGGTTGGCTAATCAATACATTCTTGGCTTTCATCAGCAAACCTTCTTGTTTTCTTAATCTAAAGGGCCATAACTGTGTATATAAGGTTATGCACAATGTCTTCAAAAGCATTGTCTTAAGGAAGTTGGGTGTCTGTATAAGGGAAATGAAAGGATCCAACGTATTGTATGTACATATACTTTCCCTCATCCATTCTTCCTCTATTTTCTCTTTCTCTCTCTCTCTTTCTGCCCGCCGTCTGTGACCAAGATCAAAAACTCTTGCTGTCAGAAGCATTTGCACTTTTGACAATTTCTGCGACCCTTTATGGGACTCCCGATGAAACCTCTCTTGTTGTTTTCGACCTTTGCCAAAAGCTCCTGAGCTCTCAGTTTTCTTATCATCAACCTTCTCATCTCCTTCTCTCTCCCTCTCCTTCATCTTCCCTTCCTTATCATCAGAAGAATTGCCAAGGCTATGCCTTCCACGGGATTTTCCAGCCAGCTGAACATGTAAACTATGTGTAGGAGGCTGTTAGTTTAATTTCACAATAAAAAATAATATTATGAAGTTTAGCTTCCCATGAACTCCTTTTCTCATAAAGGAAGAGTTGATCTTAGTATAGTATAGCTCTGGGCTCACGTTATCCAGACATACTACATTCCCCTTTGTGCAAAAAGAGCTTATATACATAGGTTATATATTTTTGCCCAGAGGCCTCATCTCTTTTGCTCATCCTCTCATCATCACACCTTGACTTTTTAGTAAATTACAGCTTCTTCTGTATTTCGTTACCTTCATGTCCTTTGCTTTTGCTCTGCTGGGAATTGTAACGCCCCGTTGGAGATCAAAAAGTTTAAGGAATTATCTTCACAGGATTTACATCCTTTGTGAATATATCAAAGCTTTTATAATAAAGTAATTTAAAATGGCTGGTTTGACTAAGCACTGACGACTGCACAGGTGGTGAAGACATCAAGATCCAAAATTTGGATGTAAATACTAGTAAGAAAAGTACATATGGGAGAAAATTGTTTGTTAAGTTGAAGATGGTAAACAAAATTGAGTTGAAATGATAGAAAGGCAATAAAGATAGGGTAAGATATACATAGTGCATTTGTGTAGTAGTAGATTTCTAAAGAAAGAGAGAGAGAGATTGTAATGAGAGATAGCATTAGCAGCACACATGTTTTCTTGTAAAAGCACACAGTTGCATTTGAAATTCAAGCAAGAGAGGAGGTGAATTGGGGGTTTGAGAACATCTTGTTTAAGCATATATATACATAAGTATACTAAATGCACGTTTCTCGTTTCACAGTGCCTTTTCTCTCATTGGACGTACATACATAGGTAGTATAGTAGTAAGTATATAGCCATAAGTAGTATAGCCACAGTTGTATACGCACTATACTTGTAATGTGTACATGTTTACACACACACAAGTACAAAAGTTACATAATGGACTTATTATGGAGAGAGTGAGGAGGGTATTAAGGAGGATTGTGGCCAACGATTTAAGTGCTTTTGTGTATCGGGGGTATCCTTGTTACCCTATGTGTTACAAGTGTAGGGGTATATGTAGATACACACAACTATTAGTATTTCGAATGGGGTGTAGTTGGCCTATGTGTTGTACTTCTGGTGGATAGTTTAATAGGACGGAGACGGGCTGATTTCCTTTCGTTTTCAGATGGGAAAATCAATGATCTTAAATGGGTGTGCGGGTGACAGGAGGACACATGCATACACATACTTACACTTTGAGTGCACACAGGCAAATACATATATAGGGATGGAAAATCCCGCGTGTGTGCTACAGACGGTTTCAAGAGGAAAAGATGTTCAAGACATCACAAGATCTCATACTACAGGCTTTGGTCTTTACCTGACTCTCTCTCTCTCTCCCTACACAAATACACACAAATTCTGCCTGTACATAAACAGACGGATTCGACCTTATCGAAAGAGAGAGTGAGAGAGAGTGAGGTAAGCAGAAGGGAGTCGTGGTATGGAGAGAAAAGATTTGAGCACCAGGAGAAGGAAACCCGTAGAAAATAAGAGACTATTTTGGCCTGTCAGTCGCATTCACCCACCAAAAGACGACCAAGACCAGATTCAGACAGTTTTTTAGTAACACGTTCACTCTCTCCTCTTTTTTTACTTCCCACAATATCGTCCGTTTTCAATTTGTTTGCAAATTTTTACCTTGTACTCATTCCATTGTCCACAATTTGCTTCTCTATTTTCCCTCAAGTGCATTACTTTGGACGGCTTCCCCTCCATAATTCATACTCGTTGCGGAGCATAATATAGTAGATTTAGTTGTTTGGAACAGTTACTTACCTAGTTTGCTGCATCTAAATTGCTCTGTTGTAAATTTTCAATGATAACTCGTTATTATTAAAATACCTGGCAAGTATTTAAATGGTAGTAGGTTAGCATTTAACGTGGTGGGTTATAGTATTTAACATTAACTTAGTCATTAAATGATAACAATAGCTTGTTTAAATAGCTATTGTTTAATATAATATTCAAAATATAAAGTGTAATAAGCTAGATTGTGCATTTCAGGCTGTAGTTAATTGCGATGGGAGTATTTAATTTATTTATCCGAGCTGATGACATTCTTGTTTGCGAATAATTCGCTCTATGTACTTATTACTTATACATGTAAAGATACATAGTCCTATGTAGACGTCCCGTTAATAAGCATGGAAATTATATTTTGTGGTACGAGTAAGGTTTAGTATGCACAGTTTTTTCTCCATGATTATAGAATAATTTTTTTAAGCTGGGCTTATGTACTACAATAAGATGAAAGATGGTACAAGTACAACAAGTGAGAAAAATGCCGGCTGTTTGTCCAAACACCTTATATACACTCATTCATTCATTCATATGCGGCGGTTGAGCGTTGGAAAGTCTATTAGTAAAACGTTTCTGAGGAAAGCGTATATAAAACCAGGGAGGTTGTCATTGTTGGTGATTTCTTCGGAGGGTTGTTAGTTTTTTGCCATATCTCTTCCTACTCATTTTCCTCACATAGCTCCATTTGAACACTGCATATTTCATACTATGACACCCTATATAAGATATATCGTCCCCATATATAGGAACATGGACTTGTGTTTTTATACTTGTTATAACTTGTTATACATATGTACATACATCCAGGTCTTCCAGAGCAAATTGTCGAATTCATGAATACACGCCGAAGCGAACATTATTATGAGCCCATCACCTGTGTTTTCTCAGGACTCTCTCTCTCTCTCTCTTTCGTTTACTCCTCGTTCCAGTTTTTGTTTGCGTCTCACAAACCGGAGGACAATGTACATTGTCTGGAGGGAATATAAGCGAGGAAATATGCATCATAATCCGAGGCCATTGGTATAAAATCTACTTTTCTCATCGTTCCTTCCCTTTTTGCAGCCGTAACTTGCAATGCTGAGCAAAAGTTTATGATTTTTCTTCTCTCTATCTTCAATGTTGTTTCTCTTTTTTTCCTGCTTTCCCTCTCGCTCCTGTTTACTTGGAAGAATTGTGCAATAAAAGGACTATATGTTCACTCTTAAGAAATGTTCCGTTGAAAATGATATTAGTTTTTTTTTCTTTTCACGCCGTCCTATCTATATTATCAGCGTAGATAGCCCTATTGAACGATATGCCTACATGGGGGTTCCACAATATTTTATTTCAATTGGAATTTCAATCTTTTTGAGCTCTTCCAACCTACTACCTCCTCCTCTCCACATGGTTAGTCTTGTTGTATAGTAGTTTCTCGCCTCAAGCTACGATTCAGCTGGGGTAATTCAATTAGGGATTCTTTCATATGGTACACAAACATATGCGTTTCAAGGGGTCTCAATGCAATTTTTCAGCTCAAAGTGGTTCAGATTTACTGTGTGATTTTATTTACCCACGAGTTTTCAAATCTTCACATATGAATTTTTTTGCATTCTATACACTTGAATGCATTTTTGGGATAAGAAAATAATTTTTAAATGAAAGTTATGTAGATAATTACAAATTATTTAGTACTGCAATAATTGTAAAAATTAGTTTTGAAGATATGAGTCTAAATTGTGTGTATTGTAGAAGTTTATGCATATGAAAAAAAATATTAAAGGAAGATCTGGTAGAGTTGTACGATTGATCTGCTACTTCAGGATGTTTTGGTAGGATGTCTAATCGGAAGAATCGAGGAAGGAATGGAGTAAAATGAGGAATTAAAGAGGTTAGTAAGGGTTGCTTACGTGAGATAAAACTATCCTTGGGAATATACGCATTGGTTTTGCAAGGAGAAAGCAATGCGGCTCAAATGCATTAAATATCTGTAGGAAATCTGGCCTTGTACCCGGATACGGAGGAGCAAGACCGAAATTGCTATTATTGTTGTTTGGTTTGTGAGCATCCCGCTCTCTTAGTCCTCCTCCAGAATTTCCCGTACAGTTTGTTCTAGCTGATTAAGTATTTGGAGTGTTAGCATGGATAGATTAAGATAGGAGCGGAGAGCGCTGAGGATGAGATAGGGCAGCGGCTGCCACAGATGTGATGGCAATGGCAATGTAGTTTACAGCCGCAGCTTCTGCTTTCCCTCCAGTAGTAGTTATCCAAATAAGGCTCATATAAAGTGTTTAAACTTGCATCGATATATCTATTTCCAACATGCTTATTATTAGTATTAGATCATGTGAGTGCATCATGGTGTTGCCTTTCTTTTGAGTACATGCACCTTGCATATGGCTGGATTTTATATGGTAATATAACACTTATGTATATCATACATGCTTTTATGTACTTGTATCTATACTTATATGTAGCTTGTATATATACTTGTATGAACATATAAGAGCAGTCAAGATGATGCCCCTTTCACCGTGTGGCTTTAAGCCTAGGGATAGTATTTGGACAGGATGTTTTGCGAACAACGTTGCTTGGTCATTAATATTTCGCTAGTTTTGGCAAAACCAGATGCGACCACTTATGGATAAGCTTGTACACTTTGTACTTTGAAGATGGATACACATATGGGTTGTTACTAGTATCTCTACGACTTGTTGTAAGTAAGCCGACTGATGTACAAGGCTTACAAGTATACTATACTGCTACTAATGTGGTTGGCTTTGTAAGAATATGACATGTGTAAAGTTTTGTATACCTTTAGTTTTCCCCAAACCAAACCTTATCCTGGAAATACTCATAGTTATGGTTTTTATCTAATGCAACAACATGTAAGTTTAATATAGGTGTATATAAGTTTACTTGCATGTGTAAGTGAATTTTGTACATAGTAAAACGCAGAATTGCATAGATATGTAGGGCTATAGACTTAAAGGACGTTCGCTATGCTTACAATTGCCGCCGTCTTTCCCCTCTCTCTCTCTCTTTCTCTGTATTTCTCTGCTACTCGCCTTGCCTATGTATAAAAGGATTATCAATAAAGATTCTGCTGTCTCTCCTGTTCCTCCATCCATGCAGAAGGCTCTCCGTGTCTGTATTGCGGGCTATACAAGGAATATAATAAAGCCTGAGAGCGGTCTCAGCTGTGGCCCAAAGAAATCAAAAACTCTTTCTATTCCATCGAGCCCATCACACTCCTGCCGACACATTACTCATCGTGTCTCCACTCACCAGAATAAGAACACTGTCTTGGGCTCAAAAGACGAAAAAATTCGCCACATCAGCGCTAATAAACCTTGAACGCTCCCGCTCTCGTCTCGCCTCTACTCATTTATCCCCGCACCATGCCATGTATAGTAGCAAAAGTATTGAGGAAATGAGGATACGGAGGAGGAATTCCGGGAAAATACTCCCACAATTTCAAGGTTTCCTCCACCAACACTGTACACACACAGACAAACATATGGCATGGCTCAACTTTCCTTTCCCTTTCCCAACAATCTTTTTTTTGTAATTTTTATACTCATAGATACTACTTATATCATATATATACCTATGTAGGTGATTTGGAAAACAAATTGGATCAGTCATTTAGCATTGACAATGGATTTCAATGATAAAACTCTCTTGTTATATAGAAAATTCACAATCTGGCTTACTTCTTCTTTTCAATAAAAAATGTCTTCATTGTTTGCTATTGTGAATGAGTGCGGTTGGAACAAGTGGGCTTTGTGTGGTTGTTTTTTACCAGCTCGTAATAACGCACTGAAGAGGAAGAAAAGAAATCCGGATTTTTGACAGTAGAGGGATTTTGTATATCTACACATACTCATAGATACTTAAAGCATAATTTGCCCGGTGGTAGTAAACATGCAGTTATGATGAAGCTACTCGGTTTGAGGAGAGGATGCAAGTATATTACATTATATTGCATATTATAGTGCATAAAAGGTTCTCCTTGGTGTACGCAGTAAGATTATTGTTACTTCACCCCATTCCTTAAGAAAAATGGAGTAATGCGGCTAAAGCAACAATTAAGGCTTATGTAACGATGATGATGAGGATGATGCCTTTGAAGCTATTAATATGCTTCAGGGGTGTTTGAAGGTGCTATGAATCGTTTTCCTTATGTTTTCCTTTCTTATTATACACTCTCTCTTGCTTATTTATCATCTCTGTTCTTCGCCATCCCTTGTAATTTCAGTCTTGTTTTATGCTATCGCTTGTATTCCTCACTTGTTCTATGCTTTTGCTTGTATTTCTCACTTGTTCTGTCCCATCGCTTTTATACTTGTTCAACGCTGTCGCTTTGTATTTCTCAGTTGTTATATGCTGCCGCGTATATTTTTGCTTGTTCCATGACATCGCCGATATTTCTCTCATGTTCTCTACCGTCGTTTATTTCCCTCTTGTTCCTTGGTAGCTATAATTAAAGGCTTTTTGATGTTTTTGATGTCATTTCCTCCATCGGAGCTTCTTAATTTAATTAATTTATGGGAGCAAGTGGAAGGTTTTGATAAAGGATTGAAACTGACACACTGTATAATAAGGTGCTGTGCTTTTTGTGAGCTCCACGAGGTAGCACGTGTATATTAGAATGCACGAAGGGTGTAATTGTTTGAAAGATTTTATTAGAGCATGGGGTCGGCATATGCACATACATAAGCGGTATGATGCCCGTGGTGAAAGATTTGTGTATGTGTGTACAATGAGGGTAGGACAATAATAGTATAATTAGTAAAGGTTGCAAGTCTACATGTCACTAATCTATTTGTCAAAGGATACACTTGCTGTTGTTCCCTCATCGGAACATATGTGAGTTGATATGTTTTTTGTCTGGATGATGTGTGTTTGTGTATGACGGAAATAAGGGAATGATTTCGATTTGCGTTTGGAAGTATAAGGCCTCTAATATAGAGTAGTATAGATTCTGTAGATAGTAGTCTGTAGATTTACACATATGCTGCATATGGTGCATTATATATTACAAATGGTGTCATTCATAATATGTTGCATATGGTATTAAGGCTTATTATATATCATGGCGAAGTATCAAAAAGTACCAATTTCTGTGTTGTAGGTATAGAAATTGGTACTTTGGGATCCTTCGCTGGCAATATATTGCATATTTGCTATACAAAGTCGTAGGTTATCCTATAAGGCTTATTTTACATGCTGTAGGTATACATCCCGATATGAGACCGACTTTTAGAGACAGAGGCCAAGGGAAAAAGCTAATTGTATGAATTATGGCTGTAGGGTGGGAGTTGTGTTTTCTATATGCTCAAATGCTGTGGGATGCATACAGCAGGCCAGACGGAATTGTATGCATGCATTTGTTAAAAGTTACAGGCCCACGCCTTGCAAGTATAATATGTCGGTGAAATTAATTTCAGAGCAAATATTTTTTATGAACGAGCACCACATGTGTTTCACTGGAGTCTCCTTATGTGAAACCTTGGGAGCTGAAACTCCTTGCACCTGTGCCACCATAGATTTCCAATGAAATCAAAACGGCTCTTTTCTACTTTCTCTTTTCTCTGTATATTTCCCTCACACACTCTATACAAACACACACACACAGACACATACACAAACCTCATACTTACTACAAGCTACACACTCACAAGGTTTCTTCTCTCTTATTATTCCATCCCTCTCACAGATTTTTCTCAAGCTTCCCCAGCTGCGGACAGTAGTTTAGACCAGTGCATGTGGGCCTGGCTACTTACTACCTTTATTCTTTCTTCCTCGCCTCGAACTTCTGCCCTTACTTAATAGTCTTCCTTCCCAGTCCTCTCCGCTTGTTTTCCACCACCAACTTTCTTGAAAAATTGACAGTCAATTACTGCCAAGCCATTGTATTTTTTGCGTTTATACTTGTCGTAACCTTGGTTACGAAATTGCAGCAGTCCTGTACGTAGAAATATGACATAGACCTGCTATATTAAGTGACAGTCCTTCTACGGGGTCATCTTATTTATGACGAACGGGTTAAATTTTGGCCGGAATAAATAATTTTCCTGGGTGAATTCAAAGTTATTCACATAGAGATATAAACTATCAATGTTGGCTACATTGAATTCCTCGTATTATAATCCCAAGATCAAGTATTGAATTGCAGGGGTATATCGTCGACGAAGTATCAAAAAGTATCAAATTCTGTGTTGAAGGTGTATAAATTGGTACTTTGGGATCCTTCGCCGATGATATGTAAATATTCATATATAGATAGATATGTAAGTATGTTCTTAAAGTAATTTACTTGAAAATTCTTATACTCACTTTTGGACAATAAAACAATTTCTATAATATATTAAGTCAAGAATCTTTCTATAGGAAACTTTATATACTCTTTTATAATAAAATCAATTTCATAGGCATTGGAAACTATACGAAAGTGACGAGCTTAATCAGGGTCAATTATCTGTACTGTGAGTCTTTTGTTCCCATATAAAGTAGCTCTACTAGGAGATAATTTAGTGGAGCTTCCCATCCTCTAAATATGTTACGTCCATTTGTCTCTTTTAATTTCTCCAGAATATTATTGGTTCTTTTATAAGTTTCAAATATGTAGCACTAGAAACTAAAATCGCTTTGATTGGAACAGTTTTCAATTTTCAGTCCACGCAACTTCCTGTGAATCTCTCGCGGCTTCCAATGCTGGGAATATAATGCTAGGACCATATGTGTATTAAATCCGAGTTTTGAGGACGACATGAAGGAAGTTAATGGATTGAATGTCCTACATTAATGCAGATAGCTGGGGGGATAGTGCAAATTTTGTAAGAGGATTGCTTACTTTAGTGAAGACGTTATATGTACTAGAGAGAAAATGTTCTACATAAACGTACTGCATGGATGAATGTGGACACTACTAGTTTTCTGGAAAATTTCCCAAAATTTACTACTTGCTTCATGTGACAACTGTAGTACTTATACCTATGTAACCTTACGCGCGTACATACGCTTTTATATAGCCGACGTAAAAGTGGAGCTTGTTTGAAGGGGCGATTTTTTTCTCTTTTTGCGGGATATTGTGCTCATAGAATGTGCGGTGTAGTGGAAGGACTCATCGTTATTCTCTGTTTTCTCGCTGGCATTTTACTATTTTTGAGCGAGCAAAATTCCTCGTTAAGTATGCGGGTATTTTATCTGTCGCTCACCATCTGCTCCATTCCGTCTCATGTTCTCATATTTCCAACAATACCAATGAAACTAAAAACATTCGGCGGGAAATTTCCCACCTGAGTCTCTCTCTCTCTCTCTCTCACTCCGTCTTTCCACTCAAAACTCGGCTCGGTACAGAGAGACTATGGGGTGGTGGGCATGTGTACCTTATATGGGTTGGTGGGTGTATATGCCGTGTGGTAGTGGTAGAAAAACTTGCCATTTGCTCACATTTACAGACAGTGCTACTAGTCCCGTGGACCATGTGTTCAAGGGTGCTGTACATACAAACTACACAGTTTTTCTCTTTGGTCGTGTGAGAACACGTAGTAGTATCTGTAGTAGCAGCAGCAGATACTCTTTTAGGCTTAAGGCACACAGACATGGTTACATAGTCTTAACTGTGGAAAATGTTGAATAGAATGAATGATCAATAATCCCTACAGTTACATCTTTCCATGTTCTCTCTCTCTCTCACTCCCTCTCATGTCTTCCCATCTCCTCTCCCGGCTAAGCTTTGGCAAATGGCAAATGGCTCACGGGAGTTTACACACTTGTATACTTATACATGTCATTCTTATGAGGTCTTCCTCCTCACATGCTCGTTTTCCACAGGCCTGCTGCTGTCTCGCTTGAATAGTAATAATAATAATAATACCCGAAGTACATGGAATCATTTCTGTATTAGGAATTCATTTCTGTGTACCTATACATCCATAATAAGAATTCATATTTTAGACTGTTTGTGTAGCAGAATCAAACGGAGATAGTTCTAACTTAGAAATTGTGGTTAAGCCGCAAAAAAGTGGGGGTTTTCAATTAGTTCCTTCCATACCAATGTTTTCTTTGCACTTTTGCTATTACAGAAGAATATATATGTACATTCTGTATACTCCCGTTTCTATTTAAATGCAAAAGTTATGTATTTATTGCAAATTGTCAAATATCCTAGATTTCCAACTGGAGAAGAATTAACGAAGAAATTAAATTTAATGAATTAAAATCTTAGATTTCCTTTTAGTACACTACATTGCAATTAACGTCATACTTGTGGGTATTTTCCATTTCTGTCCGGCAAAATCCTTGCATGTGGAGTTTTGACAAGCTGCTTTGGTATATTTTCTGAAAAAACGCCGGCTCAAAGTGCATAAGGATGTTATAGAGATACAATACAATACTGTGAAACAGATTGTATCTATTTGGAGAGAAAAAATAGAGAGGTAGGACGGAGTATAGAAGATGATCATCCAACCATTTATCTTACACGGAGTGTATAAGTGTAAATGGTTGGGTAGCAAGGGCTAATATCCCTGATTTTCGAGTCGGATGAAGGAAAAGTTTGTGTGAGAGAAATCCTGGGATTGAGGATGAGAGAAAAGTGCGCTGGAGGCGGCTTCAGGAGAAGAATTTCTTTAGTGGAAAAATTCCACGCCTTTCTTTCCCAATGACAGAATCAATCTTTCATCTTCTCTTCTTTCTCTTTCTTTCCAACCTTTTCTAGTACTTAAGTGTGTACGCAGTGTATGTAATAACCTGCGTCTACATGCACACAATGACATGTGCATACTTGAAATTAAGCCTGTCAGATTCCCTATTATTTGGAATTACATATTTCTACGTAATCCACCAAAAAAATTTGTTGGGGTCAATTGTAATTATTTCCCAGCCTTATATGCTTATTTTATGTGTAAATAAGGTGCAGGATTCTCTTCTCTTGTCAACAGAAATTCCTGTCAAGCTCCAGGAAGTTGTGATTGATTTCCAAATGCGATTTTTGTTTGAATAAATAAAGGATTCCCAGCAAGGTTCCGGGCGTTGAATGGGAAAAGTGCATTGCTGCATACAGCCGACAGTTGACAAATGATCCTGTGGTCGAATGATACTTTTGCATTTATAATTTTTGAATTGATTCTCAATATATGATAAACTTCTCCTCATGTAAATACTTAATCCGGGAAGGAGAGAGGTATATTTCGGTACCGTAGGACGGGGAGGATGGGGGAGATGTGAGATTGTAGTTCCTGGACAGTTATAATTAAGTGTGTATATAGATATGAGGGAGTAGGCGTTATTTTTTTTAGCATTATAGATCCCTTGCATTAAAACATTGTTATTTACTATACTAAACTATTGTTATTTACTGTTTTCTGTCTCCATGTGGAGCTGTTTACGTTTTGAGTGCGAGCTGGATGGTGAGTGAAAAATTGTGCGAGTTGATGTGAATACCTGGCACCTGTGCTTTCCAATGCTTATCCCAGTGTTTTGTACTATTTATTGTCCTCAAATGACAATAGCCTCGGACGTACATAAATTTTTCTCTCAGCGTCAAGTCACTTATTTTTCATCTCGCCCTTCTCCAAGTGATTTATAATCAGTCCGTGCTCCCTCCGGATTGGTAAGAATCTAATAATACAATATAATAATTGAATTTGGACTGAGGTGTCTAATTACATATCCGTAACATAAATAATACCTTACTGTTTGTTCTGTAAGTTATTATTGTGAAATATTTCTTATTTGCTTATTTTTATTACTTGACCTACCTATTTATTATTTTATTTAATAATCATAGTTTTAAATAAATTCTCAAAATCCATGAAATATCATCACTTGTATGTATACTCAAGTATCTATAAAGATACAAGTTTATTTGAACTGTCAAATTTAAAACTTCAAGTCCAACTATGTATCCTTAAAAATAGATAAATAAAATTTTTTCTTGGCTGAAATTCCATGGAAAGGTCAAAAGTCATGAGGGAAATTGCAACTAAAGGTGTTTTACTGTACTGTCCGGACCCCATCAGAATCTAATCCCCGAGTATAATAAATGTGTTTATTGTAGACACTTCCTTAGCCGCGTAATGTGTTGATGATAGTAATTACGCCTGCAGGGGTCCCTGGCGTTGAGGGAACATGACGGATTATGAAGGGTGTATTTATACAGGGAGACGAGAGCAGATTCGGGATCTCCACACATGTAATTAAATAAGTGTGTACTCAGCGTACTAGTGTTTTAACAAGTTCCTTCCCTATCGAACTAAAATAACAATATGTACGTTGCGGGGTGGAGATGGGCATATCGAAACCATCAGAATTATTACATAAAACGTACTTTACTGTAAGTATGAGAGCGACAGTAAGTATCACAAGCAAACATGAAGGTTCGAGAGGCTAAGGTAAAATGTGAGTGATGTAGTATTAGTGATGAGTTGGTTGCATGGTTTCTGTGGGAAATACGGGCCCATATGTCTGGATGACAAAGAGTACGGAATGAAACTCACTAATAGTCTTCCACCCAGATGGTACCAATCATCCGGGTGCTCTTCCTTTTTAACCTCTGATTGCGATCAAATTGGCTACGAGGATATTTCCCTATGCACGTAATTATATGTGTAGAACTCTTGGATGTGAATCTGAAGATGTAAGTAGCTATATAAAGAAGATGTAAGTATATCTATCTAAAGAAGATGTAAGTATCTATAGATATAAAGAAGATGTAAGTATCTATATAAGAAGAAGTAGGTATTTATTGGTATAAAGAAGATATAAGTATCTTAAAAGAAGATACATAAGTACTATATACATAAGCTCATGTGTCTCTTAGCTTCTCAAAATGATTCTCGTACATATAAAGAATCCGACAGTATGGCAATGTGCGTGGTGAAGCTACTGTACTGTGTATACTTTCAACCCGTAGCAATAAATATACATGTATAGTCATCATTAGCAGTTGCATATATTTGTAAGGGCGCGAGCAAACAAGAAAACAGCAATCACCCATGCCCTCGACAACAACAGATTGCATCATGGTTATGCAGACGGTGGTGCTCAATTTTCCTCTTGCATATATGTACCCTGTACGTACCCCATGATACATACGATGAGCCCTGCTGTATAAAGTATAAAGACGGACTGGTTCCAATTTTCCTCCAATGCAACAACAACATGTTCCGTGTCAATGCTTTTTCCTCTTCGTGTACTAAATCCTTTTTGCATATAAATACATTAAGTATTGTATATAAATACATAAAGTACAGGAGGTATGAGAAACTTGTCGTCGCTATCCACTCAAAGACTTTTTTGATGACGCCTGTAAAAATACAATAATTCTCTAATCCTCAAGTGTGTCCCGTTTGTTGTGATTATATATGAAGGAGCGAGTAAGTATACAAGATAAGCTCCTCCATATGTGTGACTGAGAGGTTGTGGACGACAAGTTCCTCAGTGTTATGTTGTTGCATTTTTCTCCATGTCTCGATTATGCAGTGTGGCAGTGCATTTTTGAATGAGTGAGTTCATTATAATAATTACTTGCACTATTGGGTGCAGGAGCTCAAGGGAAGACAAAGTGAGAGCATCTGTTTCCTTATTACCTCCAAAAGCTCCTGTGTCAATGTTCAAGTTGGCAAACTTTTCACTTCTTTGCTCTATAGTTATAGTATACCCTTCATGTGTATCCTGCTCATCTTCTGGTTTTTTTGCGTCTTTTAATGCAAAAAGTTTGTTAATTTTTTCCCTTCGCCATGCTACTTTTGCTAACATTACCATTCGACCATATTTTTTACAGAACAAATTTTCTTGTAATTCTACCTAAGTGAATCACCTACGACGAATTTGTTTGGAATTTTAAATTAAGTTTGCTCAACCTCGGATGGCACATGAGGCTGCGTGAGTGGAACATTTTGTGTCTTGAACGCATTTTTACCAAAATGTAAAGGAGTTGGAAGTTTGGGATTGTTGGAGGGATCCTGTTTTGAACGGTTTACTTTTTTCAGTAATGTACGTTCTATAAATATATAATGTATTTAATATACGATATGTAAGTATCTATATATTTTTTGTTATAGTTTTTGTATAATAATTACGTTGGCGATATATTGAAAATGCTTTTGACAATGCAGGTAGCACCTTTAACGAAATCATGTTTAGGTTTCTACACCCAATAATAAGTCAACGATATGTAACTGTATACGGCTACGGCTCAGACGTACAGAACCGGAGCTATTAATTGTAATGAGTTTACTGTAAGATCGTATTCTACGTTAGAAAAGCGTTTTCTTTCACAAGTGCAGTTAACCCTGCATACCAATTTGTACATCTCCATAGTATGTATAGTAATTATATATGTATATCGATAATTATAATTATGTGTAAAACTACGGACGAAGCCCTTCATAAAGATCTTGATGTGACAGATATACTTAGTTACTACTCTGTAGTTGAATGGGAGACGAGCTGCGGAAAGACACTATGGAGTTTAAGGGATGGTGTCATTTCCTAGTATATATTCAATATATTGACCATTTACTGGCGAAGCCACATGTCTTTGGTGTAGCTGATGGCCTATTACATGTACATAGTCACCGACTGTTTCAATGATGCTCTTGTTCGGAAAGTGTGGCAAATGTCGCACGCTTAACTAGCAGAAGGAGTCAGCTCAGCTCTGTCATACATTATTATCATGCACGATTCCGTATGTTCCTCCCATGGCATAAACCCTCTGTTAATTACATGCGTACAGATAGGATGAAATGGTATCTAAGTATATATCCATTAAGTATCCATATATAAGTTGGTATATTGACTATATGCAGAAGAATGACATGTGTCGTCTTTTGACTATTCCTCCTCATGCACTGTCAAATAAGCCCTAACGATCTCCATTACTCCGTTTACACAAGGGTAAGCCCTTATAACCTCAAGTTGTTCTTCAAGAAATTATATGGAATTCAGGAGTCGCACAACCTCCGTCGACCTCCGTTTTACATCTTCATATTTTTTTTTACTCTTTTTCACCCTTCAAATTATTTCACCCTTCATATTACAGATACATACAAGTATTTTTGTATACTTACAAGTATATTAAAAGCACATCATTCAGTACACGTTGTGGTTGTTATGGCATTGATGTTACAATTGGAAACCTCGTACTTTGAAGCTTTCACTCACAACGTCCTAACTACTTTTGTAGTTTGATTAGTCCATCAATTTAATTGTTTTAAAAAGTTATTTGAAAGCCTTTCATCTACTTGTGTAATTGGAAGTATCTATCTCATAATTTCAATGTCCGAACCATCACTCTTCTTGACATTTATTGCTTTGTGAAATGATTACTTTGATCACCGTAAAATACGTAACTAGCCAGAGGCAACTTCATTTGTAATAACATAGCATTCGACGGTGTTCGAGATTTGCGTAATTTACTACAAAGGATAGATTTAAGCTACTGGAATTAATTTATTACCTGATCCCTTTGTGTGATTACTTTTCGGCAAAGTCTAAATTGCCGGAAAAACTTGACAACTCTTTAATAATTCTGTCTGTTTGTGGTGAAATGTACCTTTGATTCCTCAGTAATAATAAAATAAGTCGCTTTGATATTCGACCATTACGCAATATTGCATCATCTACAATATCATGTTCAAATCAAACCTTGAAAGTGATTTTGATCTTGATAATTGCAAGATTGACTTATCCTTTTCCCTCACATCTCCTGACAGTCAACTTTGGGGGAGCGTATGGAGTTGGTAGGAAATGGAAACCTATGAGTAATTTTTTATGTGTATTTGATTAGCAACTAATTGTTTTGTTTGTTGTGAATGTGCTGTACACAGCTTTGTAAAAAGGAGCGAGTGGTTTGACCTGACGGAGCGGTTAAATTATGGTATTTTGTATTTGCCGTTTTGAGTTTCACTAGAGAGTCGGGAGCCCCTCGATGGTAACAGTATACATGCATGTATTGCATATACATTCTCAACCGAAACCTATACAATGTGTATCTATTACAACTGAGCTTTCCTGTTCTAGTACATGTGCTGTGAGTATTGGGAAATGTAGAACTGTATTGGAATTCCAAGCTTGTGATATTTGATATATCTAATGTATCTATACACAAATCTATATGCATGTTGAATCATTACTATCCCCTGTTTTTGAATGAATGGGTGGCCAGAAGAAGTCAAAAACAGAGCTAGGCGGGTTTACGACTGGAAATTCATTTGATATGAAATGTCGCCTGCAGATTTGCTTGTTGTTGTTGCTGTTGCACTGCTGCTGATGGAGCTCTTATATAGGCAACTATGTTATTTTCCGCCCGTAGACCGTACATACAAAATTTTATGCATCTCTAAATCTCTCCGTATCTATTGTGTCAAAATGGAAAACTAGGAAATTACATATAATTATCACAACTGTAAACTGTAATAAGCTCATTTTGTTTTGCAACACATAATCGTGTATATTTTATCATCTTGTACATGTACACGTACTACATATGTATATCCGGAATTAATTAACAGCAATCAGTTAGTCGAGTAATTAGCAGTTTTACCAACGGGCACGGACTTCATGGAAAGTACATATACTATATCTTATATGGTAGCTGTCAGGAATATAGAACTACTAGTATATACAGTAGAGCGAGATACAGCAAATGTACGTACAACACAATTTTATTTTGTTGTCTTATAAGCACTGGCACTTGACTCTAATATGCTCATGTTCAGGGAGAGACAGATGGAGTCATTGATTCACAGATTATCAGTGCTAATCCTTGTTGTGGTGTTTTTTCACTCTCTTGACCCACAGTGCAGGGAATAACAGATGCTGTCATAATAGAAATGCTTTGATTTCCTCTGCATATCCATATATAAATATTCCGTTTTACAGTCAAGAGAACGAATGAGAGAGCTTGCACAAACACACAGAGAGAGAGAGAGAGAGATTCCTTTCATTTTACGCACACAGCTTGTCCGGTTAATAGCTTTTCTATTAAGTCTTGTCTGTCAACGATGACATTCCCTGGACTGTTGAGAATTAAATTCTTTGCGTTCTTCAGATTAAACTTCCCTATTGCTATAAACATAGTCTCTGTCTGCTTCTGATGTGGCTGATGCCTGAATCCTGCACACAATAGGGGCGCAATGAAGTTGTTTTCTGTTGAGCTTGACGATGTTCAGCGTTTGTCAAAGTATCAACCAACAGTTTTAAGCTCATCCTCGCAGTTCAGAGCTTGTGTATATCATACTTTCCACATGGAAAGTATGATGTAGTATTATGTAGTCCAAAAAGTATTATGAAATCCAAAATTTATAAAATAAATGTCTACACATCCATGGGGAACAACAAGAAGATTGAGAGTATACACACATACACATGTACTTCGTAAAATTTTGTGGGAACTAGGCAGTTGCTTACAATAGACGTTTGGTCCGTAGACGTTTAAGCTGTGTCAATGCAGAATTGACTTTCTCGGTTTAAATCATTCTTATATGGAGGGGAGGACAGTCTCTAAAGGGACCAAAGTCTTCACTGTGTACTCTTCGTAAGCATAAGCAGATGCATAAAGTGAAGCAGATTGAGACACACACTATTTGAACGGTAAAAGGATCTGCTGGGAATACTGCCCGGTATAAGCACTCGATGAGGAACGTTATGTGTGTAGTGAGTGCGGATTTTCAAGACTGGTTTTGAGTAAACTTCATGGAAAAGCTGAGCAGAGAGGAGTATTCAGTTATTGAGCTGTTGTATGTATATGTGGTCGACTGCATGTCCTATGAGTATGAAAGAGCTCAAGATTTGTGACTGAAAGATGTTTTACCTCCCAGCTTCCGCTACACGCGGGGAAAAATGTGGAAGCGGGAGGAGATGGAAGCGACGTAAACGTGGAGTTAATGGTTGTCGAAATACCGGACTACACGGGTGTTGCAAGTATGTAATGTAGTGGAGGACAGTGGGAGACACACGTGTGTGATTTGCAGATTGCCGGCTTTCAACTCCTACTCATCATATTGGTTACGACTTACGACCAACAACGGCTTGTCCCCATTGAGCACACCGTATGCAACACCCTTGCACATTAACATACCAAACTGGTCTAATGGTCTGCAATGTTTTTACGCCGTTGGCACTAATGGTCCATAGTTAGATCCAGAAATAGGACTTTCCGGTGTATAGATTCTCCGAGGTCTGGTCAATCTTATTGCTCTATTTTTACGTGATGCTGCCACATTCTTCCGCACACATTTATATTGAGTTGTATAGTATTCTAAAGTACATGTATATGTACACTGTTGACATATGACATACGAATACTAGCTTACATGATACATATATGCTCAATCAAATAAAGATGCAGAGCTTCAAATAAAGATGCAGAGCTTCACATGTGGATTGTACTGAGTACTGACGTATGGCCAGCATTTCCAACAAGAGGTGGTTCAGCTCAAGTGCCATCCTTTCGGTCCTCTTGGGCTATTTTCGGAGTTGTTAGTCTTTGTGAAGTTGGTCACCAACTGGTCACTGGGTGCGGGTATCTTGTCTGGACATAACGGATATGGGAACTGACACTGCTGCCTATCCAATGCAAGCAGGAATTTCCCGGTACAACCCTTATTTTATTTATTTTCGGACTTGTGAAGCAACTGAAGAATATGAGGGTGAATAATTGCAAGAATGCTCCTTTCCGGCTTCATAAATTCTCATCAACTGTTTTGCAGCTTATATTGATGCTTCCCTTTTGACTCAGCAGCACGTGCCTGCATGGCACATACGTCAAGGCGGGGAATAGAATATTTTTGATGAGTCTATTTTAGAATATTAACTGCTTTCATATTTTACTTAGTTACTCTGTTCTGTAGCTATGATTTTCATGGCCGTGCAGTCAGCACTGATGAGACAACTCTTTCTGTTCGATTGAAAAATCCATAGATTATGGAAAAGGGGTAGTAATACAAACTGCATCTTTTTACAGAGACTTTTTAACTGTAAAGATGCAGTTGGTAGTTAATATAATTTAGTTTGTACCACATCTGCCAGCAGTTTCATTGGACGTTTAATCAAGCTCTGAACACATAGTAGACGGAACATAGATGCTTCATGTTATTAATAAATTTTATTATGATAATTTAAAATCAAGCGAATCCCAAAGTTATAAAAATTGCTGGTTTTTATAATAACTTAAGAGGACGAACTACACAATATGCGAAGCTCAAACACCACGGCATGTTGGTTGAGAATGTTCTGTGAAATGATAAGAGTAGCATGTTGTTCTGGTACAACTACTACTACATATTTACTTGTTAGACTTTCGAGTTTTCTGAAGGAGATTGAGGTGGAAAGATTGTGTATGTATTCTGTACGGTGGGGAAGGCAAAGAGAAGGAATTGCACATCTGGAAAAGTCTGATGGTAAAATGCCAGATGTGATGAATCTTAGTTTCTTTCTGCTTTCTGCTGTCGTCTATCTCTCTTCTCTCTCACACACACGTTTTGTACGGGAGAATAAGTATAGGTATAGTTTCTTCTCTCTCCCACAACCCATGAACATGTGTACATGCTTATTTATTAGAGGGTAAAAGAAAATGATTCACAGGAGAGAGAATCCTTTAAGGTTTATTCCCGAATGGAACAACACAACTAGCCTGCTTTTACTTTTTTTTACTCTTTTCGCCATAACATGTATCTATCTATGTACTAATACAGAGACAAATTCAGATATTCCTGTAGCCTCGTGCTCACTCACATGGGCAAATAAGTCCTAAAAACACCTGAGGGGAATGAGATATTATTAATACTATACGGAATACTATTACTGTACTATGTAGGTACTTATTACTTTTAAAGGAAATGTGCCGTTGGGATATTTTCATGGTGCAATTATTTGAGTACAATTTTTTGTCACACATTGCTAACCTATAGCAAGGATAATATAATAGTATAAGGTTGTCTGGACCAGCAGCGGAAGAATGTGAAACTACGAATCAAGGATAAAATG
>JAQGAK010000767.1:0-53411 GCA_034696945.1 Lipothrix lubbocki | reverse complement strand
GACAAATTCACTTATAATACATCCCTTAGATACTACCTGTTCAATTTCGTCGAAAAAATAAATACTGAATAAAATCTTTTACCTATACCTGAAATAGTTACTCTAATACAACTATCATATATGTACAACTATCAGTAGGGTTAGGCATATCAGCAATGTTTATTAAACAAGGTGTTTGTACTTATTTACCATTCGTTTAGCAACGGGCCTAATACATAAATGTAAAAACGACTAAGTCTGCAATCATCCCTTGTCTCTTACACACTCCAGTCAGCTGAACTGGATTCAACGGCTGTTGATAAGGAACCCGTAATTGTAATCGGACCGTATCAAATAACCTCAAGTATGTATATAGTTTGACTGTGAGAGCGAGTAGCTGGACAAGCACGTGTAAGCAGTTGATACCAACAACAAAGTATTCTCACGTTAAACTGAATTCATCACGGAGGACAATACTAAAATGATAATGACAGTTGTACAGCCGAGCTATCCTTCTGTGTCTTTGGACGCGGAAGTCATTCGGAAATCATGCATATAACTCTGTAATGACGGGAAAATTAAGTCTCTTGAAATACAAAACTCATCGTATACCGAACCGACTCAGCCTTAATCTTTGATTCAGTCAGCTCTGAAAATTTTATGCAAATCAGCCGTCCGTACCACACGGCTCGGACGATATTTCTCAAGTGGTCTCTTCAAAACTTGTAATTTCCTTTCGGGAATTATTATTATGATGTGTTAGTGTAGAAGCAGGGAAAATGATTATCTGTGTATTACTGGCAATAAGTATTTTATAACAAAAATACGGAATCGTGCCACACAATTGGATCAGAGCTATGCGCAATTACAAATAGTACAGAACAGCTCAAATTACAAGAACAAATTACAAGAAGGGTAGCTCAAATCCCTAACTGTAGGGTTAGACAGTCTAGACACACCATGAATTATTAGGAATCTTCATAAAAACCCTTTTGTATGAAAATGGACATAACTCCATGTGAAAAATGTTTATTTCCTAAAGAATAAATCTTCATCGAGTGCTTATACAGTTGTGCATGCATTTTGTGTACACAAGATTTTCCTAAACATATCCCAAAAAGCTCCAACTTCACAAAGCAATGTTTGTCTTAACTTACGAAGCCTATAGGGATGAGGAAATAGGAGAAATATATGAGGAAAACGAAAATAGAGGAAGTGCGGGTATGAAAAAATAATGAGTAGCTCGTCGGAGTTTGACTCTCTCCAGGAATTAAGATCCGTGAAATCTCATCATAAGATGGATCGATGAATTTCAGCCGGTTTCACTTTAATGTTTACCTTCTCACACTTTACTAAGACAATAACGTCTAATAGGACCATAGAGGGGATTCGTAGCAACCCCATTTCTATGTATTGGATTGTATATTCTAAGTATACATGGTTAGGTATACTTAGACAAGCTTGCATATATGAGAGAGATACATGTAGGAGAGATAGGGAGAGAGAAAGGAAGAGACCTTACATCAGGGAAATACATAGAATCACATATCGAAAATATGTAAATTCACATATCGAGAAACAACGCAGAAAACACAGACCCACATAGTAGACCCGAACACAAACTCCACACTACTATACAGAGAGTGGGTGAGAGAAGGAGATAGCATAGCATGCACTTGAATTAATGCTAATCAAAATTGTCAAAGAACATTTTCACGTTTTTTCCGGGTATTTTAATTAACTTTTTACCCTCAAAAGGGTTCTGGTCCCGGCGGAATTTCTATCACCATCCCAATCTTTTCGTACATAATACTTTTAAAGTCCGGCCGCCACCATGGGGTCGCCCTAACTTGGTGGTTCAATTCTATATAAGGAGCCACTACCAGGAATCTAAATCACACTGTAAAGCCATCCATAAATACAACTCTACATGTAGTATTCAGGGATTAAAACCCTAATGGCTGCACTGGAATCTCTCACCACTGAGATTTTGTAAAAGAAATTAAACTACTACAGGGAATTCCCACATGACATAGAATTGTCAAGTCAACTGACGATTGTGCTTTGTATGTGAAAACATTTTTATGTTGAAAATTATCATCGATGCACACAATTCAATTGAATGGGGTGGCTTGTTAAAGGAGTCTAATTTTTTGTCCTTTGACATAAACTTTTCCTCTTTCCTACGTTAATTACTCTAATATAGAATACATTATGTACAACTTTTGAACGTAAATAGGTTCCATTTGTATTACACACTGAATTTCGACATTACATATGTAGTAACACGCTGCAGTTAAGTACGTGTATATCAATAGAAATTGTATCAATGGGACACACTATGACTTGAGTTACACCAACTAAAAATTACATTGTGAACCATGAAGCATAGGAGTCAAATAGCTTCCTTGCAATGAAGTGTAACCAGGAGGTTCTTTATTAAACTCATAATAGTTGGATTGTTCCTTTCAATTATCCCTGACTGCTGTTATGGGAACCGGTTAGTTATACGCTGAATGACGGTGAAAATAGTCTCTAACAAATTGTCCTCTACTACGACTCTTCGCTTTGGAAACGAAATACGGATAGGGAGCAACATTATTACTTGTCCGTAACTATATCTAAGGACTATTGAAAGTGAAGTTTAATGGAGCGTTAAAATTCCAAGGAGCAAAAAAAATCTCTATTACATTTTTCCTGCTGCCTTTTACAGTTTTTAATAGTGTCTTTGGTAGTGCAGGATACACTCGACATAATGTGTATCAGCTTATAACGTATCATCCTACATAGTTCAGATCTTTATAGTTTCATACAGTGTAGTCAGAACCAGGCTGTTCGTTAAATACAACTAAACAATAAGAGTTGCCTTATATGAGACGATGTTGCTTCCAGTTCCAAGTCCCAGGGTCTTGCCGCGATGCGATCATAATAATAATAAGTTTCCTTCGATCATTGATTATAACGTTAGTTGTTGAGGAGATCGGGTCGGGAATGGAAGAGAAAAGAAAGAGGCTGAGGAGAAGAAGAAGGGAGTAGTATAGTAGTGGGGAATTTTCAAGATGTAGCAGCATTTATGAAACTCGAACCATTCACCCCATTTGGATTCAAATGAAATGGTGAATGAGGGTGCAAGAAGTGCTTTTCATGAATTACTTGTATGCATCTACAAAGAGTCAACATATGAACGCAAGTGCTTCACTTTACTACACACACTTCACTTCAATGGCGACATGTCAATACTACAATGTATACTTACTACCTTATAGGGTATATACTTACTATCTTATAGGGTATGCTTACTATCTTATAAGGTATACTTACTATCTTATAAGGTATACTTACTATCTTATAAGGTATACTTACTATTTTATAGGGTATACTTACTATCTTATAAGGTATACTTACTATCTTATAAGGTATACTTACTATCTTAAAGGGTATACTTACTTACATTTTCAAGCTTTAGCATATAGATTTCCCCGTGATTTTTAAGCAAGAGTTCAATAATGTCAAAAAAAAGAATGCTATATGCTCTGATATAATGAACTTACATACATACATAGTTCTATTGTATGTGCTACAATGTTTGTTTGGAGGAACACTTGAGACCGGTGACATAAGGAAAAGAAACTATTTCAGGTTCAATTTGGAGTAAGAACAACGTGCTACATTATGGCTTTCCTAATTTCACTTCAGTTTTACCCCCCTTTTGGCTGGTCTGGTGCATTAGACTAATAGTCCCGATGCATATTCTATTAATCGAAGGCAGAGCTTATGGATTCCCGTAGAACGGGAAAGGGTTGGAGGATGAAGGAAGGATGCTAAAACGACAAATATATTCACATTTAACCAAATCCTAATGCGTCAGCAATGTTTCCGTATCACTGCCTTGCTTTTCAATGCATTCCTCCTATACTACTCTACACATTTGCAATGTATTGAAATTTTCCTTCTCACTGCTTTGCTTTACTCGTTCCCATTCCCTGTAGTACATAGCAAGCCTCATGTATTCCATTTACGTTATTTTTGCTGAAAGTGCAACTTATTTGGAAGCGGAGTTTTATGTACGATTCCTCCACTATGCGGATGCATTAACGCGGGCAGAAACGTTATTTTATTAGTTGGAATAGCATCTCACAAAAAATGAAGCTCGTAATACCCCTCGTACGAGATTAAATGAAGGAACTTTTTTCTTCAATTGAAAAAGTCTGCAAACATTCAAATGTACTTTTACATGTATTTGTATACAAAAGCAAAAAATATGAACTTCATTCCATTATCGTTTAATACTACGGTTATTGATCTTAATCATACTTAAAGTCCAGCAAGATCAAGATTGCAGCCAAAGCAAACACATATACATAGAATGTCATGTCGTGCTCTGGGGAATGAATTGCAGTGAAGAACACATAAACAATATACTCGAGCCAAGACATGAAAAAAAGGATTACAGTAGTGTGTTTACAGTATAAATTTCCGGGTTGTAACAACTACACACACACATGTCCTTATTTAATCTTGAATGAAGTCAAATAAATACAAACGATGATACGACCATCCCAAGTTGAGCAAATTTAATAAGTACCACCCGTAGCTAGAGCCAAATCTTGATGAAATAAATCTCAATCAGATGACATTAATATCAGAACCCATTCAATGGAAGTAATACCCAGGAAATTTGTTTGCAATCATAAAATTTCAAACATTATCTCCTTTGCACAAATTTGTAAATACTTGTCACTTACAAATCCTCACTTAGAGTTTCCTAAACCCACCTGCCCTGCCAGTTCATTTTTTTAAGTCTCAACTTCAACACTGGATTGCCAAACAAGCTGGCACTTTAGCTAGCGATAAACGTCGGTGATTTTTATTTGTCGACTGATTGTTCCTTGCAAAATTAGCTTCAATCTTCAAAGTTATCCCTGTATTTTGATGCTTTGTCAATTTGTGTTATCAAGAGTCAAATGTTCTCTTACATTCGATGTTGGGTACCTGAAATCAAATTCTTCACAGAATTATACTTTGACGTCAACACTTAAAATAAAATTTGATTTCAACGGTAAATTTGATTTCGACAAGAAATTTATGTTTTGATTTCGCCAGTAAATTTAAATTTGATTTCAGCAGTAAATTTAAATTTGATTTCAAAGTAAATTTAAATATGATGCACACATTTGAACTTTATACACCAATCCAAAATTTAAATTGAACGTCGACACTTAAACTTAAATTCGCTGTCGTTCCTAATGTTCCTAAAATCTTAAACAATAGTTAAATTACCTAAAATGCAAACACACACAACGAAAAAATCATAATCTCAGCATCATCCATTTCTGCAGAACAAGTTTTGTGTGAAACAATGAGCATAAAACTACCAGAAAACAATGCGTTTGGCACAAGCCTTCACATAAATTCATCCATTTTATATCTTGGCAATATTGCAATTTCCAAAAATTATAATAATTTTACTCCAAAACGAGGTGATCAAACTCGAGATAATAGTTACATCCTGCCCCGTAAATTCAGAGGCTCCCAGTTGTGCTAACTCATAACATCAAGACATGTTTGTATCACGAATTACCAACTCGCCCATAAAAAGTACATATGCACGGAAAAACTAATGAAACCTGCAGCTGTTTGACTGACAGGTTCAAGTGCGTATAGTATAGTATTGGTATAAAAGTTCATAGAATATAAAAAGAGAAACCCTTCATAGGTTCTTTCAGTGGATTCAAAAACTGATCGCTAAGCATCGAATACTCGAATCATCACACACAATCATATTAGGTTTCCACAGCCAGATTTCTTCCTTTATATGGTGCAAATATCACTTAAATCCGTATTCCCCTTGGTTACCTAAGTAGTCTACTTGAATCAATTGGTTTTACTTTGACACATTCCAATTTTCAGAGCAGATTTGCTTCCAAGGGTGGCGGCCCGACTGACTTTGTTATACAATAGTCAAGTCGTCTCGGGTAGCTCAAAGTATAATAATAACGTGGAGGAAGTGGTGGAGCTTGGGATATATTCCGAAGCTTAGAGAAGCTACTCAAAGGGGTAAGTTCTGCTATCGTAATGCACCGTGTGTGTGTGGAGAAAAAAGTGTGGATGAAGTATAAAAGGCTCTTGAAGAGGAAACAACTCACCCTTATACCCATAAGTATCTAGTCTGTACTGGCAGATTCTGTAGCCAGGGCAACTTGAAAGGTAATTTTTCATGAAGAAATGCAAGTCTTTGGCGTCGACGGACATTCACGCCAAGGATTTTCCGGGAATCAATCGGCAGAGAAAAAACTGATGTATATATGTACATGCTTTTGTACAAAGAATTCATACCCAAAGATCTATGCTTACTATATAGTAACTTGTATATCCCATCTGACAAAGATATTCGGAAGAAAAACGCTACAAATTTGTATTGAATACGAATGTTAAAGATACTGAAAATATTATGTACGAGAAGCTATATTTGACTTATGAAACTTAAGGACAAGGAGCTACTTCCCCCGCATGAAACTCTATATCTTTACAGAAGGAGTAATGTAGGAAAAATGATTGAGGATCCGGAACATGGGAAGGAATATGACTCCTGTCCTGTCTAACATGTACAATCTTCAAGGTAGAGCTACTCTCCGACGGTCACTTCACTCTGAATTCCATTTCCTTCACACAAATGCATCCAGCAATAAGTGTGAGATGAAAAAATAGAAGTCATAGTAATACTTCATACATGCATAAGACATTGTGAGTAAAATGCTTCTTACGGTCGGAAAGGGCAATCTATGAGCTTGTGTAAGTTGCAAAGCTACTTCTGCATTAAAAGGAGCAGGGTTAAAAAATGCTCTTTCTCATTCTCCTCAATGTCCGATCAACTATTAGTCTAACTGCTTACTTGTACGTACTCGTTCGAGAAATAAAAAAGAATAACCAGCAGGAAGACGGGATTGACCGTTCCATATCTATCTTACTCCTCATACAGAAGATATTTCGGGAGAAAACATCTTTCCAGTAACATTTCTCTTATTCCTGTATCTTGTATAAAGGCTCTGATATAAAACCTTCATGCTTGTCTCGTCTTCAATATGATTTCCCATACAAAAAAAGATGCTACTAAACTAGAATATAAGATGTACGTGTAATACAGAAATCAAAATCAGTCTCGCTCTCTCATACGCCTCTCTTTGGATGGAGCTTGATGGAATCAGGATTTATGAGCATAAAGCTATAACTCAACGTCACCCACTGCTGGTGCTAGTGGCCAGTCATCTTGTTCGTCATCGTGTTCCCTCTTTTTTCCAGTTGTCTACGTTCTTCATCCTGACTCCTGAACATTTCTTCTTCTTCTTCTTTCAACGTCTCTCTTCCCCGACACTTATATTATCATGTAACTGTGAGTTACAGTTTTGTTCCCCGGCACCTTCTACTAGTAGCATACGAACGTATCATACTAAATCGTAAACGAATGAGGCATCACACAGTCTGGAAAACCGAGAATCTATAGCTCAAAAAGAAGGCAACTTGTACGTTTATTTCGGGAAAAGCAACCGTGTTGTCAGGAATAAGCCCAACCTAGTACACTTCCAACATTCGTAGGCTATTAAATAAGGCAAGACTACAAACACGTTCAGTCGAGGGAGTTGTAGGAAATTATCCCTGTATTTGTCATTTCAGGAGAGAAAGGGGAAATAAGAGTAAAAGTATAAACTTGTGGTGTCTTGTGTAGTAAAGAGTAACTATATGTATAAGTATAGTAATAGTAACAAGCCACTGTTTGCCACAACTCTTGTTGTTGTTGTTGTTGCTGCTGTTGTTTTTAGTGCATGTGCTCCTCCATAAATTCTATCCTCGGTGCTCTCAAGTACATGTGTACTTATAAGATTCCCAGTAAATACACTGAAATATATCTTCAATACAGGCTTTAGCTGTAAGTACATGACTTGACACATAATATGTTGATACCACGAACACACTTGGGTGCTGTAGCATTGTTAATAGCCCGCCAAGCACATAAAACTTGGCAAGTGAAAAGTTTCCCGCAACTTTACACCACACAACATAACCTTTGGAGTAGAGAGGATAGAGAAGGAGTTAGTTGAAAATCGTAAACACACCAAATATCCTTTCTGCTATACTTTTAGTCTTTACTTCTCTGACCACAAAGAAACTGATCTGACATTATTTCAGGATGTTATCGTTCTATCCGAACAACACTACACAGGCGTTAGTTGAATTGAAGGAATTGTTTCCAAGCTCAAAGTAATTGTTGTTGATTTGAAACATTTACTTTTAGACTTACAACAATAGCTTTTAAATTTAAAGGCATAGTTTTTAGACATACAATGGTTTCTAGTAGTGGATTTGATGCTATGATCCCGGGAATTCCAGAGCGCAACCAATTATTTCCGCCGGTCTTGTATTAAAATGAAATTCTTGCCAAGACTTACAGAGGATCTTCAAGAATCAAATCTTCTTCTCAAATCATTCTAAAATTCAATTATTTAAAGCGCAAGGAAAGAGCCGGAAGGGTGAGATTTAACATTTAATCTAGTCTAATCAAGTGAGGAATCATGTGGGAAGAAATAAAAAACCCCTGTGGCGGAATGTAGCTCGACACGCTTTGAGGACAAAAATGAAATTCAGAATCAAAGACCAATTACGTCTGTAATAATGATGCTGGTTCCCTGACAGTCCCACACCGTAATCGTAATTTTAGAAATGTAATGGAAAGGGGAGAAGTCACCCCTGTGCTAATGTAATAGATGGTTTATAATGCAGGACAATTCCACCAAGTTAGGATTGCAGGAAAGCTGCTACTTCGGTCATGAGTATGTGACTCATTATATTCTCTATTACTTTTGCACTGTATATACCGCAGCTATATAGGGAACCTTACATATATAAGCAGAATGAGAATCAAGTAAATCTAATGGCCAGAGAGGCATAGAGAGGGTTGCTTGGCTTCATCTCACACTCGAATCCACTTGGGCTGAATGAGTTTTGGGTAAAAAGGAACTCAGGAAGGAAGGAATTATGATAACAATAACAGTGAGACAGAAGGAGGAAAACAGTAAATCCAAAATAATCTGAGGACTCGAAGGAGTTGAGACACACAGAGAGTGAAGCTCAGCGAGTGAGTTTCACTTTTGTGTATTATATGTACAGGGGAAATACATTGCAGGAGATATTATGAGCAACCACGCACGCACAAATGTCACCGTCAGAAGAATCATTAGCTTCCTTCGTTCTTTCCCAACAACCCAACCTAGTGCATTGCAGGGTGACAGTTATACTTTCCCTATGTTTTACACAGCAAATTTACTTTCCTTATGCAATTCTAGTAGCTTCACTACCTTGCTTTTCTTACTTTTCAACCTGCCTTAGCCTTCATTATGCATTTTAGGAATTTTCCTTATGTATTTAAGTATTTAGGAAGCTTTCTCTATGTATTGCAAGGGTCTTTCCCTATGTGTTGTAAGATGAGCGTTAGTCTTAATACACTTCAAGAACCATTCCTTCAAGGTAAAGGTATGCACTTAAATTCCTTATGCATTTCTGAAGGAAGCTTCGACAGATCTATTTGTAAGCTTTCTCCCATTAACTTCCATGCGACAGTGGCTTTTAGGTACGACAGAGAGTATCTTCAACATGCGACAACATAGAGAACACAGCACCTCCGACGTATTAAAATGCACTAGCGCTCCACAGTCCTTACTTTGAGATACTCAGAACGATCTAAACTCTTGCGGTTTACCTTTGCTGAATGCATATGAATATACACGTATATAAGTATACTGAGGACGTATGCATACATCTACAATGGGGAAATTAGTCGTACATAAGGGAGCTCCCGAAATGAATGCCAATAGAATACAGCACTGCAATTAGGTAATATATGACATTGTGTTCCATTAGAGGCAGCTCTAGTCTCCTAGGAGAGGTGAATATTGATGGGGAGAGAAGAAGAATAGTCAGAGAGAGAGAGAGAGAGAGAGAGAGAGACAGAGGAGCAGAGAGCAGACAGAAACCAAGATGTGGAGAAAAATGCTTTAAGAAATTCAAGAGGACTTAAGTCTTGGGTTGAAACAAAAGACTTCACGTACTTATTACTCACTTTCCTCCCTCGCTTTCTCTTCCCGTCACTTGAGCACAGTTTAGGCATTTTTTCCTGATTCTCAAATAAAACATTGTATCAGCCCTAAGTAGAAATAGGGGAACGTACGGAAGACAAAGTAGAAAGTGCATGTGTGTACAGAAACATAGTAAAATGCATTACACACCCTCAAATATACTAGAGAAGCTGCTGTGTAAAAAAATACAGACAACATATATACAGCCTCAAATAGGGAAAACATACACTGGAATATGAGCAAAACCACCTTCAAGACCAACCTCGTCCGGAATGAAAAGATAGAAGAGTAAAAGGTTGTGACATTTGCAATATTGGCTTCAATTTAACGCCACCCCAACTTTTTACAGCCAAATTACGAAACCAACCCGCACTCCAGACTTCCTCCCTCCTTCGTTTTCAACCCCTTATTCCTCCATCCCACATGAATTCAACAAAAATTGCTCCTCAAAAGTCATGAATCTACTATAAATAAATGCTTCCACTATACATGTTCTGCCGTGGTGGAGGTACTAACAGTAAAAAAGTTGCTTCCACTTGTGTGCTTAGTCTACAATATAGAGCATAGGATAAGTTTTTAAATGATGCACCGACAACCAGTCAACAAAATTATGCACAAAGGTATACGGAAATTAGATTTTGTTAGAAAATCCAAAAGGAAGACTCTTCATCTCCTGAAATGAACTTTTCCTCCTCTGGAACTCCGCTATATGTATTAATACTTAAGGCCTGAGAACAGAGGTTCTATCTCTGCAGACGAGGAAAAAAGTAGTTTTTAATTCAGTCTGAAAGGATATTGTCATAAATTTGTTAACAGTATACTTTAAATGCTGGTTGAATACTTCAATCAAGAGTCGGGCCGGAGCTTCCCAAACCCACTGAGAAGGCCATGAATACCGACCCAATGCTCTCCAACCCCAAGTCTACACATACATACACATAAGAAGAGTAATAAAACTGCAATTCATGCTGCTTCTCCTTTTTCACAAGTAGGAAATTACTAGGTTCAATTAGTATTCTTGCTGAATAAATCTTCCGCTCTTGTCGTATAAATCACCACAGGGTTATGAATTTCTAAACATTGACCTCAAACGTATGGTTTTTAAACATAAAATTAGACTCATTTCTAGAACTACCACAGAATTGTGTCCAATTTTTTAGCATTACAGCGGTTTAAGGAAAGTCGGTAATCTTAAAATTCTATTTTCACTATTTAAAATTTCATTTCTACAGTTTTATTTATTACAAATGTATTTAGCTAGTAAGTATTAATCTTAACGGTTTTTTGTACCTCTTGAGTTTCTAAGCTAAAGTCCTAAATGGCCGAATTGGAATGAACCTACTACTTAAAGAATTTATGACTGTCGATAAGACGCGTCATGGGAAAACGCTAATTCAGGAATAAAGCTTTATAAAAACAAATTGTTGTATGTATGTATGTGGCTTGAAATAAATTCCACTCTGCCCTGGATTATTCAAGGATAGTGTGTGTTTACTTTGGTTGAAAAATTGGTTGATTCTTTCACCTTGATGAACGAGGGTAATATAAAACGTCAATATATTAGGATCGATCTGAATGGATCCAAATGAGGTAGTGGCTTTCTGGAGCGACAAGGAATGATTGTAATGGTCGTAGAGGGAGAATACATAACCATGAGTAGTCATGTCAGCCTTCCCTATATACAAGCTTCCCTAATGAATTACAATGTCCAACCCCATGGAGCATTTTTCGGCTCATAAACTTGCTGCGTAATTACAACATTCATATTAGTGGAGGAAAGGACAGTCAGGACTAAGGAGTTGTGTACTTATAAATATAGTGGAATATAAGACTGCATTAAAAGTAAAGCAGTAAGGTATTCTATATACTGAAGTATAATACACTGTATTAGTAGTGCTAGGATTATATAGTAAAGGAAACTGTATTAGTCCATAACTAGGATATAAAACAGTGGTATGTCATGGATGAGAATAAGGGACGATGGAAGGCCGGAGAAGACCAGTGGGATAATAAATGTGATCCGAATCTTTTCCACCTTTAATTGTCCCCTGGGGCCTACTTTACTCCTAAACTTGTCCATTGTACATCTTTGGAAATAGCGGCTATCTGTAGTACATCGCGGGTAATTTATCCACTACACCCTTTATATCCTCTTAGCATTTACCTCCTATTACAATCCCATAGATTTATATACACCACATACAATCTTCTCCTTTGCAACTTACAAGATTTCAGAAAACCATAAAGTAATCAAAGCGCTGATATTTACAAGAGCCAACAAAAACCGAAATACTAAAAGGTTCATCACGTACATTGTCCCTTGAGTATACATTTTCGACTGTGTTGTAACCCACATAGGTATATCTGTATCGTATAAAGTATTATAGAGATACTTGTTTTGTATCACGTGTATGTAATTATAGTGCGGATACATACTTACAACCATAGCACATACAGTAAAAATCAAAACAAAATGAAACTCTGGGATAATACTATACAACAATAAGAGAAAGGAATAGATAGTACAAACTGTGAAGCAAATATACAGTACAGGGAGGAAATCGTAAAGGTTGTATGCTGTGCTAGTATAAGCGCATTAAAACTCTAACGTAACTATAAAGATCAAACATTAGGAGGACAAAGTACCATAAAATTCTGGATGTCTGCTCAAAAAGCAATCACACGTTTGCTCAATTTGTCCTTAAAACTTAAGCATACATACATATCTACATATAAGTATAGTGTGGAAGCCTGTAGGTGAAGTTTATGACTGTCATGAATGACTTGTCATTGCTTCAACCCAAACACTGTTCAGGCTTAACCTTTGGTGATTTGGTAGGCACTTTTCTCACCTGGAAGTGAAATCCGGATATTTATTCCACTTTTGTCACCTATCAATCTCTCTCGCTGTCACACTTTTTTATACACTTAGTTTACTTTTCACAGGAATTTCAGTTGGCGTGTCTCTCTGTGCGAGGATTTACTTCTGAGGCGCTTCCCCACAGAAAAATGCCTACCCTGTTTCTACTTACGTTGGATTTGAGATCATTACACAAAATATAGATACATTTTCTTTTGGATCTAAATTTATTTTATGTCAGATACAAAATTTGTCAGATTTTGGGTAAAGACATAAAATTCAATTTGTTTATCATCTGAACCAATAACTTACAATACAATTCACAAAGCAAACCAACCAGAAGAGCAGTTTTGTGTCAACTTACGAATTATTTGAATTTTGTTTTATTATAGATGCGCCCCACAAACTTATATATCCAGTATTTAAAATGTGAGTACTTATTAAAATATATTTCCTGGAATCCAAATAAAAACACATAAGAAAAAGATAAATGTGTGGAAAACTGCACAAAGTTGGAGAGCTTTATGATACGTCCGCCCTTTATTGCAGCAGGGTTTGGAAACAAAAGTGACAACACCAGGAAGAATTCCATTTGGAAAGTAATGGACAAGAATGAGCATTAATACTGAAACACTGTATGTCTTTGTCGTTTGCGTACAATGTAGGTCTAGTCTTTTCGTCAGAGGCAAGATGACAGTTACAACGTGGGAGTAGGCGACAGTGGCATAGTCATTCCTATGGAGACAAAGTGATTGAATGAAGAGGAGACCTTGTAAAAGTCCAATTTGTAAATAAAAGTGACTCTAATTTAATCAGGGGAAGAGATGGAAATGCAAAAAATTCTCTCATATAACTAAATTCCGCTGGTACATTACATATGTACCTACCTTCACAAATGTGCATAGAGTCAAATCCCTCTACAGAATATTTATACCATGAAAGCTGACACCTGATTTGTCCCGCAAGTAACATATTATAGGAGTGAAAATAAAGTAGATGATTCTCTCCCACCTTTCTATTTCGGTAGCATGTATGAAATAACAGCACATGCAATAAGTACGGAAAATAAATATAGATCTATATTATATACATTATATATACACAAACTGTTCATATAGATAAGCCACGAGCAAATTCCTTTTCGTGGTGGCAAAAAGTTTTAACCAAAGCTCATGTATGCAAGTCAGTCTAATAACTTAGAATCCGACCTGACGTCCATGTTAATACATATGTGAAGAGTTGGTAGTTGTAGTGACGTCAACTATTGCAAAAGTTAGACAGTTGGCTTGACATGAAAGAATAAAAGGAAAGCTTCCCTTATTATTAATCCATTGGATTCCCCTGTAATGTGGGGAGGCTCTAGCGGAACTCAGAAATTGTTGGGATAATAATGAACAGAAATAGAGATGCTGTCGGTAATACCTACATAGGTAGGTATGTATGTACTACATAACCTCAAGCCAAGCCTAAAAATAGTATACATGCCTATACCAACTCTGGTTTACAGCGACAGAAAGCACGTCTGTAATCATCCATGTCTACGTCTTAATTCATATTTAATGACTTGAAATCTCCTGATGAAAAACTCAATGTGTATACGCGCTCTTTCCTTTTCCCAGGTACTGTCAAATAATAAGAGGAAGACGAATATATAAAGATGAGAGTAGCATAACAGCGTGGCTATCAGCTTTATTGAAAATACTTGAGACTTAGCAAGTTCGGAAATGCGGCTTCTTCATTTTATTACAGGGCATAACTGAAATGGTTATATTCTTGGTAAGTGTAGAGATACGTATATGTGACAAAGCAAAAGTCAGTCGGGATCTTGCCGGATGAGAAATTCCAATGACAATTTGCCTAGACCCACTACTACTGTATCCCCAGCCTAATATGGTGGAGCAATGGTATTAACATCAGGATAATGGAATGTCCTCTGAATGGATCTTGTAGTATGTATCTCTATCTATATATGTACATAAGGAATATTTTGTATCAAAATGAATTAGGATTATAAAAGCAGTAGGTAGACATCCAATGTGTGGAGGACTTTATGAACATAGCATACCTACATGTACTTCTTCAGCTCTGCATCTCTTGAAATGAGGTATTAACCCTTTATGCTCACATTTGTATGACGTGAAAAAATACTAAGAGAGAAGTTTAATAAGTCCAGAAAAGTTGCTTCCATATAGCACAGGGTTTCACATATAATAATAAGTTATTTCTAACATTTCATGCCACCATAGAGCTATAAGATGTATAGTAAGTATCCAATTGGTAGTATAGTGATACTTAAAATAACACATATATTAGTATGTCACTTCCACAGTAGTTATAATATTCCATTTTGCTTTGATATGGAAGAAAAAAAAGAAAAATATGTCGGGTTGTTCATCCACACTGGATTACTAGAGGCTTATGCTTCTAGTACTAACTTAATACAATTTACATGTGAACATTCCCTCTTTCTAACCAGTAAGCTACCCAATGTTATACTGCACAGTAGTACAAGATTCTACTCCAGTCATTGAGAAAAGTAAAAGTATTTTCATATCCTCAGTTCCCTGGAATTTCATGTCATGCTTCTCCTCCTATACTCTCTACGATGCTCATCCCCAATGATCTCTTGAATGTGCTCATGTCGTGATCACTACCATATTCATAACATATAGTAGGCCGCCTGCTACTAAAGAAGAATAAAAAAAATGAGCTGACATGGTGAGGAGGCAGACAGGTGACTAAAATCCTGGAGAATACAGAAGTGCCTTCCGTCATGTTCTTAAGCTCTCAATCTTGTATGAGGAGGAACACATACCGATACTGCACTGTCGGATGGCTAACAGCTATAACAACCATAAAAGAAGACTCGAACAAGATTATATGCTTCCTCCACCAACCACGCTAGTATGATTCGACATGTTAAGGTGGTGTATTACACCAATCTACAACAAGGCCTACTTCATGCCTCTCTCCCGGACACAGTGGTAATCCTCTGTGGAAGTTTCGGAATCTCCAAGCACTTTTGTTTAATAAGAAAACAAAAAAGGAGAACAAAAAACTGGGCAAGATAAGCTTGAATTCTTTATTTGATTCGGGCACTTATTCTCTTTGTTTCTCAATTTCCGTCCGAGGAAGGGGCTAAAAAGTAACGTCAACATGCGAAAAGGATTCTCAAGTCAAGAAAAAAAACCAAGTGTGAGGAAAAAATATCTTCTGTATGTTTTTTATTATATATGAGAAACTGGATTTTTCCAGATTCAAAATTACATAGACCTATTGCACATACCTGTATGTATATAGTACAGGTTGATGCTTGTAGTTATGGACTAGCTCATATTTTTTTTTGGAAAAGAGAAAAAAAATACATTTGTGAATTCAAATTTCATTGTATCTGTATACACAGTGCATTATCATGTTATTAATATATATGTGAAGCATTCATGATCAAAGGGCCAGATTAGAATTAGTTATGAACCTGGCAAGAAGTAGCTTGACAAGTTGCACAGGCGTTTTCAGGTTTCTTTTTACTCCTTAAAAATATGATTTTGTACTCCATATAACATTGTGCGCGTTGCTAAACTTAAGCATCCGCTGGATTTCAAGCGAGTTTTGAGTTGAAATACATGCCGAAATGCCCGATGATCCTGTGAATCTTGAGCTTAGTAATGTGCATATTGTTTCCACAAAGGAAAATATGCAGGAGTTTCTTATAGTAAGACAGAATTTCTTATACTGAATTTCTTATTGCACAAGCCACTAGCAAAACAAGTCTTTCTGGAATAAAATCTGCCAACAACAGTGATTTTTATATTCTGGCTTTAAGACCTCCTACCTACATTAATGCTCATACTAATAATTTCCAGATAATCAAAGTATCTTATTATACTACAACACATATGTAGATACTACATGCCTGTTTAACTTATTACAAACTTGTTTAAATTGTATAGCAGCAATGGAACTGTTTGGATTTTGAAATAAATACTATAACGACATATAGGAATCATAGGGTAAGTTAAAACTCTTTTGACAGATATGATTTTCTCGTCTCAGGAGTTCATCTTGATAAAGTTTCACTCCCTTAATTATACTTATTAGCCGCGTTTTTATCGGCCTACACAGAGGCTAAATGCATCATAATTATCTCCTTCATACGGCCATTAGTGCCTCTGTGAAATAAAATAAATAAGAGTCTACACCGACGCTATCGCTTTACCAACTCCTCGTCTTTGGAACACACGTCCAAGCTATCAATTATTATAGAGCCTTGATATGCTGTGTGTACAAAGAAAATATTGTTAGGAAGTTCTCACATCCGCACTGAAAGACTCAACGCTAAATACCAACGTCAAGGGATGGGACAAGCGTTCTTCACAGTTTTTTAACTATTTAACTCATACATACAGAGCATCCTCATAATAAGCAGTGCAAAATTCTTGAATATAAAATATTGACTTTTATGCTTCTCAAATACAGAAAAACTATTTAAAAACAATTAATTTTAATCTTTTCAGTTGTTCTCCCCAAAGTTTTTAGTTCACTGAAATAAATAATCTTTAAAATATACTTAAATAAAATGAATATAAGTATAATAAAAACCTTCCAAAATTAATTCTCGAAATCAGAAGAAGTGTTCCAAGAAAATTGAAACAGAAATTTATGAAGCATGGTTGTCTATATGTCTGTGCATATCTAAATTCTGGATGCCTGACAGCCCTGAAGCACTTAGACCCGCAGTCACACATCAAATTTTCAAATTCATATGCATGGAAAGTGGCTTGAAATTCAAAAACATTCGATAAAACTTTGTTCATTGCCGACTGTCAATGTTCCGCTACATGGTTTCGGTCTCTTTGGTTTGCGGGAAAGATGCTAAAATACGCTAAAGGGTTGAAGTGTGCCTGCCTGGAATTGAAACCTTGAAGCTGTTTAATTTTCAGCATTCAATATCTCGCGGAGACGGAGGAGAAGAAGAAAAAGCGATGGAGTGGAACCGTCAAAGACTCCTGGAAATATATAGAAATGCACCCACAGAATCTGATATGCTTGTGAGGAGTCTGAGAAAATCAGAAATTCATTCAATGTTTAACCTTTACTTCATAGCTCAACCAAGTATAAAAGTATCTATAGATACACACATACACAGAGCTTCCCGGAACTACTGCAACTTGGAAAAGCTCTTTGGGCGAACCTGCCCTCCTCGCAGAAAATGCACATACTATAAGAAATTTTACCGGGAGGGCTACTGCTGCACCCAAACCAAAAGATTCCTCCTCCACGCCGCTTTTACTTAGATTGTTCGCATTTGCAATGATTTCTAAGCAAATTGAAAACCTTTACCATAAATTGTTTTTACTGCAAACAATATTTCCTTCTTGTTTATCTACTTCGACGTAAAACACTACACTTCAACTTCAATTCACCAGCCGTTGATATTTTCCCCATTCGCCTTCTTTCAAACTGTTCATATACTGATTGAAATGCAAGTTTGCTTTGGTTGTCAGAATGAATTTTTCAGCAACTTTCCTATAGTATTTCTTTTTTCTTCATACTTTTGACTTGTTCAAATTTGAATATCGAGCGCATTCATATATTCATACATTATTATTTAGAATTTCAAAAATCACAAAACCTACTACAATCCTTTTACTTTATAGCAACAAAATTATTTCCACTAAAATCTCAGTAAATTGATGAGTATGAAATAAAAAATGCTTTCCAGGTTTCGTGGTAAAAAGATGTAACATAAGATCATGTACAGCCCTCTTGTGCTCACTTTCCCAAATGAACTTCCACAATAAGGTCCCTAAAAGACACTTTAGTGGGATTTCGGAGTTTTGACGTGGTAAAAGCTTTTTTGAATCAATTTATATCTTGTTTCCACACTGTTTAGATTAGATTGGAATCTGGAACCTTCCTTCCTATTTCTCCGAATTTGGGGTTGGAAATCGAATCTGTTGTGTGGGGTTGTGTGTAACCTTATTCGTATTCCGTATACTTACTGTACTCATTGTGAGACCAGCCAAGCTAGCTCACGGGTAAAAAACTACGGTTTCTACTATTATTATTTGTTTAAGTAGTATAAGCAGTTTAAGTATAAGTACGAAACAAATAACAATAGTAAACTTCTCGAGTACATCCATGCTTGATTACAATATGCATCTTATATGAATTTGCGTCAGTATATAGCTAAAGCTTTAAAACCGTCGACCATCCCGGAGAGATAGTTCAAGATACTGACCTTCCCAAATGCCTTTGTAAAATAAATCGCCCACAAGAAGAAACGTCAAAGCAAGATTTTTTAGTTGACGGTTGTAACTTATCGCAGGCCTACAAAACGCCGTTTTTCCTAACCAGATGATTCTCATATGCTGCTATAGAACTAATAAACCATATAGGGGTGGTGATGGTAAAGTAGACAAAATATCGATTTCGAAATTGACAATTTCGTGTAGAGCAAGAAAATAATGATATGATCGAAAGGATAGATAGATGTTATTAATTTAGGAAGTAAAACAAAAAATGCGGTGTGGATGCCGATGCGTTAAATGTGTACAGCCGGTTCGACTCGAGATTTGTTTTATGAGATGTCACTCGTAATGAGCAGATATGGTTTGGTGATGAGAAGAGGATGCCACCAAGGGGGATGAAGGGTGAATGATTCTCTTCATGCTTGTCTTCATGCCTTTCAGTATGCTTTTTTAAGTAGTTATCTCCCAAGTATATGTATATGTATACTAGTAACGTGTAGTAGCATGGTTGAAATGTATGGAATGAAGAAATTCAACACATTGATGAGTGGCCGAGATAAGAAATAAATATAGCTTTTCGAAACTATTATATAGGTCTTACCGTCAAAAGCTGGAGAGATGTCGGAGGCAAGTACAGCAGATGTGATGATAGCTAAAAGTGCCGAGGTGACAGTGATTGACACCCTACTATGGCTCTGACTTCGCTTGCGGCATTGGGGACATGACTCTTCCATCCTGTTTGAATTCCACAGAATCATCTGGTCGCGATGACTATTTGATTAGCTGGAAAAGAGAGACTCGACGTCGTTTAGCGAGAGTCCTTGTCGCCGTTCCTTTGGCTTCAGTCGCGGGAATGAAGTACTTCTGTACTACTGGCCCTTTGCAGAAAGGATGAGAGTAGGGAAATGTAGAGGGAAGGATGAAGTGAAGGTAGCAGATGTCAGGCTGAATACCGCGGATCCAATTGATGCTCCTCAGAATCCTCTCCTGTCTATAGTACTTCTTCTTCTTCCTCTTCTTTTTCTCTTGTACTTCAATTTAGCTTTTCCTTTTCTCCGGGAATTCCAACCTGCATAAAAGGATATAGATATTCCCTTTTATTGCCCTTTAAGTAACTTGTAAAGAATCAGGACTTTTCTACTTGGGCAGGAAATGTAATGGAAAGACATATCAAAACAAGTTAAGACATTGAGAAATCGACTTTCTCACGTTATCCCCACTCGTTAACTTTCTACTTTACGGGATTCACAGACCTCTTTTCCGCAAACAAACTATAAAGTTACACTTCGTAAGTACGCATAGCTTGTCAACTTTTTCCATTATCACTAAATACACAATATTACACTTTAGGGCTCATGTATTTACTCAAAGACCCTATCAGCCATTCTGATTCCCTTGGGATGTAAATTTTCTTTTATGCCTTGATTTTGTTTACTCTTCTTTTCATGTATTTCCACGATCTTTAGACTCGTGTTTTACTTTTAAAGGGCGGAAGTGAGTTAGTGGTTATATCTATCTGTAATTAGTCCTTGCATGTTCACCAAAATATCCAAATGTCTATTGTAGGCCAAGCTCATTGCACCACTATTAATATTCTTGTGATTTCGCTGCAAAAAAATTAATAACAGCTCTGTTGACTTATGTGAATAGATACAAAAAAGTTGTAATAATTTGTAGCTTTATAGCTAAAGAACTGTTCAATGTCAAAGCTCCAAGGTCTTCTTCCTAACTATATAGATACATACATACTATACATAGCTACACTAAAAGGCTACACATAGCTACACTAAATAGCTACACATAGCTACATACATAGCTATACTGCTGTACATACAGCTGCTTTCATTAAGTTAATCCTCTTCATAAACTATATCTCTATAGTCATAGTAATGATAGCTGAGATAGTTACATGTCAGGATTTATTGTGAACATTTTCTTACGTAGTACTTAGTACACTCTACCAAGGAAGACTGTGATCATGTCATAAACGATTTGGACCTTGGAGCACTGGTGATCACATGAGATGAGAGACCACAGGAAGCAGCAGAAGACAAGTGGTTATTTTGGAGAGTAGTGACCAGAAGTTAGAGGAAATATTGGAGGAATTCTCCTTAAAAGATGTCCATGTGGAGTGGGACTGGGAGAAGTCGGCACTGCTGTAAGTCAAGCTTGTCCAAAAATAATAAGAATAAACGTAAGTGAACATGTCTAGACTTCTTTGTAGTAGTAGCAGCAGTAGAAATACTGTCCTGCAGATATATAAGACTTGTTTCAAGTGCTCGTAAGTTACAAAGATAGGGCATTATTTGATTTTTCAAGTACACGTCCGTTTCCTTTATCCCAGCCATATACATGATTTTCCTTGACTTTTTACTTACTACTAAACAGAACTACAAAACATAGATAGATACTCTTATTACTACTACATGTGTACACCAGCGTGGAAGAGCTAAAAAAATGAAATAAATGCACCCTGCAAAGACTCATTATTTCCAAAACAAACAGTGTCCCAGCATGCCTTGACATAGTCAGTGAGTTCCAGAAACCTAGCATTATTTGGATTCCACAAAAGTCAAGGAAGGAACAGGCATGAGAGAGAAATGTGCCTTAAAAAGTATACTCTTCCCTCCCTTTATACTTATAAGACAGTGACAAGAAGCAAGGACAAGACAAACAGAGGCTTCGCTTCTCAACATGCAACTACCACCTACACTCCATATTGCTATCTCGAGAGGATTTGTTCATGACACGAAGGGCTGCTGCGTCCACAAAAACAATGTTTTACATGCTGTCAACCCGACCAACCATATTAAATTGTATTATTTTCCCCAAATTCTACATTAGGACGCATTACTGAATAAAATAAGGGTACTAAATGCTTTACTAGCTATAAAGGATTAGTTTATCTTTGGGCTTAAAATGTTTTCATTGTGATCCCATACAAAAACTGTCTAACTTACTCACGTCCAGTGAAAATACAAATTGTGCCTTCAAATTACAAAAGTATAGCTACAAAATATGTACAAAAATATGCCTTCAAATTACAAAAGTAAAGCTTCAAAATACAAAAATATGCCTTCAAAACACAATAAGATCAGCTTTCAAGCTCCACCAGTTCATGCTTTGACATCAATTCGTCAACTGATTGATTGTAAAGAAAATCAATGCATACTAATCTACTTGTTGTAAATGTGCTTTCAGGACTACTAGAACTCCCATCGCCGCCTCTTTTCATTCAAGGTGCGATTGATTGCAGGGTTCTTACATATTGGCATTTGTCAATACATTCCAGCCCTCACGGATAACGACAACTGAACCCTTTTGATAATCCGAAAGTAAGACTTCCACTATTGCTATAGTGGCATCATCGTAATTGGAAATGAGGTTGACTTATTTAAAAGATAAAGGACCTGAATTATCTACGGGAAGAGCGGCAGTCAATGACGATCTTTTTATTGTCCGAATAATTCATGACTTGAATGGTTCGGTCCAATGATAGACACAATATATTCTATTATATACGAATAATAGTATCTCAACAATACTTCTGGAATAATAATACTTCGGGAGTCTACTACTATAGAAAAGAACAATGTTGAGAAGGGCTTACGTAATATTATGGAGATGTATGTAAGGGAACATATGATATTATAATAGAGATGCAAGAGAGAGAGAGAGAGAGAGAGAGTAAAAGTATGGAGAGGGATGACGAAGGAAGCAATTTAGTGTTTAGCCGCCTGAGCTTGCGGACACTGTAGGCATAAGTCAAAAATTGCTTCCAAACCATTAATTTCACCCATTGATGGTTTTTATTTCCTGTTGCCGTTGTTCCTATACTTATACATTATTTCCAACACAATGCTTACGCTTCTGTATAGTGCAAAGAGTTTGGTCCGCACATGAAATCAGTTTGTTTGGCTCACCTTAGATAAAAGTTGGGTTTATGTATGTGGTGTGGAGAGCGGCGGAGAGTGGTCAGGAAGAGAAAGACGGGGTTAAAAGTTGAATAAGTTGAACTTATTGAGAGCTGACTACTTATGTTGTGGTGGTGGTGGAGTTGTGTGGTAATAAGTAGCAAGTTTGGGAGTTAGTCGTAATGATGAGGGTGACTTTGATATTGATAATGACTCTTGTTCTGACACAGCTGGTAACCAACGAAAAAATCACTTGCAATCGAGAGAGATTGATATGAACATAGTTCAAGGCAAGATTCTTCCCCCATCATAATAAAACAACGAGGAAAATATCGGATGTCAGCATGGAGAAATCCACAGGGTAACTTTCTTCTCTTTCCGTTCTTCTTTCTTTCTTGTTGTTCCTCTGGCACACACACACACCGTGTTTTCCACCCTCTTCAAAAGACTTTTCCCTCCGTAATTGTTTCAGTGGGAAGGTCGGTCGGACGAAAAAGCAAACGATTTCCCTTGTAAGCAATTCACTGTCTGTCCTATGCCTTGTTTTTCAAGCGTTCCGCATTCGTGCGTTATCAGAGGGGTAAAGTAGTAGCAACAGTTTAAACTGTCAAAGATGTGATGGTTTATTTCCTTCTCCTACGGGAATCAGATCAACCTGAAAAAATACAAAAAAAAGAACAATAGTTAGATGAGGGTGTTTTCACTTTTTTTCTGTTGTAACCTTCAACTTTACAAAGATACTATGGATAGATACAGAACTCATCGTTCTCGTCATCTTTCCAAGCAGTCAAGCATAACTTTACAAACTTTTTTTTTATCTTCTGGAAATATTCAATTGAATTGGGGAGGTTTAATCAGGAGTAGTAGTAATAGTAGTAATACTATCAAATGCTCTATCTTTCACACAGTTTTACATTCAGATGGACCCTGTCTGGCCTGATTCAAGTATTTTCCTCTGCATACTACTATCTCACATATGAGCTGTTGCGGTTCAAGTACACTTATAGTAGTATCACAATGGAGTAGTACACTTATAGTAGTATCCCCAGTTCAACTGTACATATATTCATCTATACTTATATAACTATACGGATCATGACCCGAAGCGACTGGAATGGGTGCTGTGGAAAATAAAAATCCTCCCTTGAAATCTTTGAAAACCCTTTTTATGGTAGAGAATCAAGTGGATCTCGTCGTAAACTTTTGTCATTTTCATGCTGAAATATGGGAAAAATAGGCCATTGGATTTTATTCTAGATTGCCAACTGCAGTGGCACATGCTAAGCACACACTGTAGTATATAACGTTCGGGCCTCTATCTAAATTGTACCTCATCCGTATATTTTTTGATTCGATAATATACATTTGAGCCCTTTGATATGTAATAATAAGAAAAAAAAACTCCATTCTGTGCAAATATCTATATGTATATACTATCTCTTTGGTACTTTTGTAAAAGCCAACAACCATGATGATTGTGTGTATGTGTAAAAGAAGGGCATTATTGTAAAAATTGGACGGGTTGCTGTTGTATGCAAAAACTTTGCCATTTTCTTGACTCCCGTACGTGAAAAAGGAGTTGCAAACAGGGAAGGCATGAACTATGATAATACGATATGACACGACACCCAAGCTCGATAATAGCCATTTGCACAATTTATAGCTTATGCGCTCCTATTTGTTGTCTGCCACATTCTCTATTGTGGCTTGCTTTTAAACTTATATACTTTATGTTCACACTCCCAATGCGAATCTATATCTTTGCATGTGTGTGGGCAACTTCTTTTTTTTAAATCTATGGGACCTTACATGAGTTCATGGTAATAAACATATATTTATATCATCTTGTACATATGCACTTTCATATATCTATACTTATCTATACTTATATGCAGTGTGTTTTCTTCTCCCATGCAAAACTCATCTGTTCATATGCTAAACTTTTAGTCCCACCAAATGAAGATAAAATTCTGAGAAAATTTTTCTCGTTGCCAAGAAACCAGCAGAAGTCAACTTGAATAAAGCTAAAATTGACTTTTACACAAGGAGCAACTTCTTCTGACTTTCCCCGTAAGCTTCCTCTCTCTCTCTCTCTTACCCTTTCCAACCATTTGGTGTTCTTGAATTTCAGTAGCAGTTAACAAGTTTAAGCATTTTAACTTGTTAGAAGCCTGGCTGGAAGTTGTTATTACTATAGTTGAAAAAAGACATGAGTAGGAAGCAAGTGGTGAAGGCAGGTTAAGAGGCTTGGGCTCCTAGACCATCTTGTTCATTTATAACTTCACTTTTACTACTTCCATCCAAACTTACGAGCCTATAATTGGTTTTTCCATGAACTCATCAAATATATTATTGCTTTTGGATTGCTAAAATACTCGCCAGTACTGTTACCGCGATACTTTAACGTGATCTGAATTGGAATTATCTTTTGGAAGTCGTATTTGTTTCCCGAGTTTTTATTTTTTTAATCAGGAAGTTGTAAATTTTAAGCTTATTAAATTCAGTTTTTATGTGTGACGACCTCTAATAATGCAACGGTATAAATTAAAGCATATGCCTTCATTGCATCTAGCAGCACTTTAACTCCAAGTTGATATTTTTTTATATCCTAATGGTACTAAAAGATTATTTGCCTATAAGCATAAAGTTTTTTCAGCTCTCAATGCATGCAAACTCAAATTATATTATCTCCCAAACACACATTGTCCAGCAGATGTTACATGATCATTGAATAATGTATCGTTGTGTATTTACACTTAAGATAAGCTGATGCTTATACATATGTACCAATGCGCGGCATGCACAGGGTTTTAGCAATAAGCCTCATCGAGTGATGTCGTTTGTTATGAGGAACAGCATGGAGCTAACACGTTCAATTGATATCTCTAGGCCGTTGAAAGGAAATAAAAAAAATTCTCCTGTAACATAAATTTTGAGAATCTAACCCCAAGTCCCACACACGCTTTCCAACTTGTTCAGAGATCTTTGAGCATATTACATATGTACATGCAAGTGATACAAGGGGAAGGAACCTTTAGTGTGTATGCTGTGAGTGAGTTCAAAAATCACGCATGTAAGGACGTTTCTGTACTTAAAGCGCAAGCATGTAAGATAACGCACCCAATACATATTGTACTAGCTTGGATCTCAAAAAAGCGGGCAAAAGAGTAAATGGTTTTTGCTGAGAGTAGAGAAAGGGCTAAACCTAGCACGTACAGTTTGTAGATCTCAGGATGTATATCAATATATAGTCACCCAAGATATTTCAGGAGCCTTCAAAAAGCAGTACATCTCTTTTAAGTGCGCGTATACTAACAGAGATGTGCACAACAAAGAAATAGGGAAACTACCAGGGTTGAATGGTGTTGGCACTTGAAATCTTCGTTGGTTAGAAATAAATAAAAACGAGGAACAAATGCTGAGGACAGAAAAGATATAAATCCGTCCAGTGGAGAAGAGCTTTACTGGAGAGAAGAGAGAGAGAAGAGAGAGAGAGGGAGTCTCAAGATATAAGAGAAGACGAAGTGCCTTAACTCGCATAAACTACACAACCACGGAGGGGCTAACTATAAAGCTGTACTTACAATACATACTACTTACCTACTAGGAATACATGTAACTGTCCGTAAATAAACTGTATATATGTTCGTCCGACTTGTTGGTCCATTGTATACAGTCTTGATGATGAAATGCATTGTGAACAAAATAAAACTTACTTACTCGAGGCATTTTTCTTTAAAAAAACATTTCTATATATGTTGTTCTTAGCGGTAAAAATAATACATGACGGTGTTGTGTGAAGACATCATCTAATCCGAAGTAGAAAAGAAGAAATTAAACCCGTCATCTTGTTGCCATAAACCCATAATGTAACATAAGGGGAAAAGTAAATGTCTATTTTCCAAGGAGCTTGCTTTGCTCTGCCTCTTTAGTTACCTTCCAACATCTCTTTTTGTGCATGCAATCATCTTACATGTATGTAGTATGTAGGTATGTATATCAACTAGTTTCTATGCTGAATCCTACTATAGAGAAGTTTCAAAAGTGAATGAAATGACTACTCAGGCTGTATAAGCATATATACAACATAAAATTACATTAGGAAAACTCATTGAACATGGTTATGACTTCAAAAGGAATGGCTACAAGGGACCCCGTTCCTTAATCATCGTGGAAAAATCCAACAAATAATACTTGTACATCTTTATATCACACTTAAGGTATGGTTGAACACAGTTAACGACTACTATGTCTCTAGGTAGGACTCTCTTCAACTATAAGGAAACAACATTTAGACTATAGTTCGTTAGAATAGCAACATTAACGTAGTGGAGAGAGTGATCCCTAAATTTAATTTATAGCAATTTGACCAAAAAGCATTCACATACTATTTCACTAACGTCACGATCCTCAACAAAGTAATTCACGTTTATCAACCAAGCAGTGTGGAACCTGAAAGGAGATTACGAAGCCCCTAAAACCAGCGGAGCTCCATCTATAACTCAGTCCGGTAGTCAAGCTCTACTGAGCCGTGCAACCGCATCTTTTATTTACCAGTTGTTGGATATAGTCGGGCGTGTAACAATGAAAAGAACTAAATCAGACCTTCTGCATGTGCTGTGATAAGGTCCTGTCCTCTCCTGATCAGAATAATACTACCAAAAAAACCTTATTATGATGGTGCTATGTGCTTTGCAATATAATTTTTTTTTACTTTAACAAATCTGTATCTCACAGCAGCATAAAAAATTCCAACTATATGACAACACTTTATAGTATTTCACAATACAAAACATGACCATTGTCAGATTGTGACAACCACATGTGCATTGGAATCCAAGAAAAATTGGTATTATGTGCTTACGAGAACCACACCAAAGTAAAACAATTTGACTGGTTCGAAACCAAGTTCCTGCTTAAATCGTGCCCGTAATATTTTTGTAGTCAATTGAATGATAGTGACAATCCCTGATAGGATTCACAAGACTGTACCAACTGGAACTGACGGGGCTGAGGAACTAGAAAATGGAGAGCAGGCCCTTGTATAATAATCAAAATTGCATATATGGATGAGTCGCGTACAGATGAAGAATAAGCTGACTGCGCGCTGGAAGGAACTTATTGGAAAAGGGAGAAAGGAAATGAAAAAAGCCTTCCATGGACAAGTAACATCATTATCTTCCACTCATTTGAGCACAATGACCCATATTCTTTCGATATATTATAAATGCTGTGAAACTCGTCCTTTTCTCCTTGGGTCTCCACAAAACCATCTTGACTATCATCCATCCGTATAGCCTGCTCTCTCAGTAACTAATGATAAATCGCTTTATTCCATGAGATACCCATGAATCCCTGTCTTTCGGTTTCACAAAGTCTACTTATAAGGTATATATTGTACTTGTATACTTGGAAAATTTCCGATGCTACACCACTACAAAAATTACAGACACAATTCCATACTGTTGTGAGTTCCATATATATTGTACATGCATTTTACTGTTTAAGTAAACGGCGTCCATCATCTCCGTAAGCGTAATGCAGTGTATAGGTTTCATCCTTTGTGGAGACACTTGCATTGTTATTCTTAGGCAGAAAAGCTACACACAGTGTGGTAATGGCAGGAGCTACGAGGAGGTTAGGTTAGTTGGAGGAAAATAGTATTGGGGTGATGTAAACCACAATGAATCTCCAAGTCCATCTTTTTTCCCGAACAAAACAATCGATTTGTCTTCGTTGGTTCCTTATCTAATCGTCTGTAAAGCTCCTTCACAAATAGAGTTAATTCTCGTAGCGAGCAGAGCCAAGGACGACGGTCTGTCGCCCTGGCAGTGAGATATGTACATTTGTGGGATTTTCCTGTGTACTTTGAAAAAAGACATAAAGCTACTCACAACGAACTTCTTATATATAGTTTATGCTTTAATGTACTGCCACTGCCGTGCGGGCACCATTTCCTTCCTTTTTGCGGTTAGCACTGGCAACGGACAGAAAATTATGCTTCAGGTGCAAATCATTACACACTTGGCTAACTAAGCTCGTGGTGAAAAACAAGGTGTAATCAGACTCAAATATGGTTTATAGAAGGTTCTTTACCTATAGAAAACATTTTAATAAGGTAGACATTAGACATATACTTACACATTATAGAATATATATTACAAGTTGCCTGTGTCTCAGAAAAGGTAGTATATGTATACACCTATGTACGGTAGGCACCTACCTACATAGAATATAGCGCTGAACATTCCAATCTCCATTCTCTAATGCTGATTTAAGTGATGGCTTTACCTCATAGTTATTTACTACAGCACACGGCTACCGTGGCTTGTCCAAGCTCCTCTCTATATGAAGACATGTTCCCTGGACGCATAGTTTGTACTCATAAGCATAACAGCTCCTGCATGTCTATAAATTATTTCTCCAGCTCACAAAATGTTACCACCTAATTTGGAACCATGTAACCTAGTCAGTTTCACATGACCAGCTTATGGAGCTATTAGATCTACGCTGCCGGAGCTGCTCGCGGTGTTTATGAGTTTTCAACTATGAACAGCAATATATTTACTGTGTTGAGGAAATTACTTTAGCTTTAAGATAAATGGAGATACACATCACATGAACAATATTTTTTTGAGCTGCTCATTCTTCCACGTTCATATATGAAGAGATAATAAATCTACCAAACCAAACAGAAACGTTACCAATATAGGTTTGCATTCATATAGTAAATAAACATGATGACAATGTACACCATGCATTACGGTGATTCCAAGTCTTCACATGTATTCAAAGATACGATTTATTTAAAAATGAGTTTTAAATTTGATTCTATCCAAAATAAGTCTAACACATCATGTATATAGTTCAAGAATCCGTTGATTTTTAAATTTTAGAGTCTTGAATTTACCAGATAACATATAAGTATGACTGTAATATAAGTATGGTATATGTGCATGTTCCATATGACTAAAAGTGAAGATAGAAAAGGAAGACATAAACTGATGATGATGGTTTTGACGAGCGTAAAAAATATTCCAAAAAATGTGAAGGTACAAATCGAGTGGTAAGTAGTAACTTGTGTATTAAAATGATAGTGCATGCAGTCAGTAACAACAATATGTGTCCTTCGCTCAAATTTGTTATTTCCTCGAAAAGCGTTTTCTCATGACTATCTCCTTGATTATTCCATGCCTTCCTCTTGGTGCATGTGTGTGTGTGTTCTGTAATAAGAGTAAACATCAGAGAGTCTGGGGCTCTTGTTGTTATAATATCTTGCGCATTGACTGCTTGCCATAGCCTCTCAAATAATAATAATAATATGTACTTTGTAAATGACCAACTTTCCTCATATTGCTCCTAGTCACGCTATTACGAATCAAAAATAAATATGCAGTTTTCTCGTCCATCCCCCTCTCTCACTCTCCTTCAAGTTCTGTTCAGTGTAAGGAAAGGTGAAGAAAAAATAGTGACTTGTACCTACAGGTATCCACATATATACATACATAAAGTTAAAGAGTGACCTAAAAAATTCCAGCATACAGAAAACAACCATGGAGTTTGAAAGTAAATACATAGGTATATTATATAATTTTGTGCAGTTGTTACATATTCATATAACTTATCATAGGGCAATAATAAGGGGGAAAATAAAAAGCCTGGGTAATAATCTTGCATTTAACGTTATTCAAAAGGATTCGTGGCAGGACGTAGCCTCTAACGAATAACTCCATTTAGTAAATGGAACAATGTGACTACTTATGTACACGTTAAAAAATTATATTCATATAAAGTAAAAGGCTATAGTATACACATACATGTATATCACTAAGCATTACTTATACTGCAGGTTGCTGGAGGATCCAATGGGAAAAAACTTTTGCCTGCAAAAAAGTAAAAGTATAGTTTTTCTGTGTTATATGGCTCTGGAGGAACGTTATTATCTCAAAAGCTACAAAGGCAAAGGCCCTGCTGTGTAATATTACTTCCCAACCTATCTCTCTAGCTCACTCTCTCTCTCTCTCTTGCCCAGTACATAAGCATCATGGTATGAGTAATGAAATTTTTTCCTCTTGTATTTTTCATAGTTACTTTGTTCCTCACATAAATTTTGCACATCCACCTCCTCCTCCTCCTCTTATGAGCTTAAATTAGGTAGACCCTGGAAAACTTGGTTACGGACGACTAGTTGTGACTTTACTGGAAAAAGCGGGAACCTTGTTAGGTACACAAAAGTAAGGATGAAAGGGAGCTCATAATTTTAAAGAGCTGTTTATTCCTGGAACGATGCATGTGAAGCTTGCATATGGGAACCTTTAATAGCGTTAAATAAAAGCTAGCCAACCTAAAATATAACAAACCTTGGACACTCCAATATAGAAAGCAAATTTTACATATCCAGAAAGTTTGCTTATGCAAGTAGTCAAGTAGTGCACTTTATTGTGTAACCATAACACAAATAGATTCATGTTGCATGTCTACATATTACATGAAAGCACATGAAATATGTACATAAAACACTCATATAGGCTGTTAATACGGAACCGAGGATCCGTATTGTTAGTAAATAGTATGAAAATGCAAAAGAAGGGCGTCAAAGATTGTCAAGAAAAATGTAAGAAAAATGGGAGTCGGTTCATTCAAATAACATTGCTCCGGAGTCTCGCATCTAGTAACTGTAGAAGTAGTGAGATACAGTGCGGGTGCGGAAGCTCCGTTATATACACACTACTTCGGCCGTGAGGATGCGGATGCAACGGAGGAGTGAACAAACGATACATTAAGGAGACTCTTGCGAACCATGGTCCTTGGAGCGGACCATAACAAATAGTTACGGCGTGAGAGAGAGATACTGCAAATAATACAGAACTGCATGTGTACCATAAATATACTTATAAATGTATACATATAGATATCACCTATACTTATACAAAGACTTGTAGTACATATACATAGATACTGAGAGTACATAAAGAAAGTACAAATACACTACCGAAGAGATACTTTTCTACATTACAAGTTACCAGGATGTTCTCCTGCAAGTACATCGGAACGGAGCATTACTAAAGCCCATTATGTTGTTCAGATGTCAGGCGGATTCAATACAGCGGAGAGGGACAAAACGATGATTCATAGCTTCTTCCTCCTTTTCTTATCCACATATATACAATATTACGACACTGGGAATAGAATAGAACAGGATTCAAGATTCACGATCGCAGTGTAGTAGTGCTTTAACAAAATCCTGTGTTGGAACAAGTAAAGGAGACGGGTAACTTCCAACGACCAAATTTCCTCCAACTCTTTTTCTATTCTATTTCTTTTCTTCCTGTATTTTAAAGAAGCACAAGGACTACGGTGTACGACTGTGTTTGTGTACATAAGCTTAACACACAGTACATATATCCAAAAATGCTGTTCATTTCTTTTATGTCGATTGAACTTATTGTGTATAACCATAGTGTGTTTGTGTATTGTAGATGTGTTCATGTATATCTCCCTCCAGTAAGTTACTTGTGCTGTACCAAATACTAAAAAACATACAACAATTGTGATGATATTTTTTCTGAGTGAAGATATGGATACAGCAAGAGCGGTGATGGTAAAAACTCATAGCTTTCTCCGATCCGTTTCCAAACATTACTGCACTATCATCTACACCACTCTCATCCCCCCACTGGTGGCAAGCAGGATCTTAGGAAGTGCACCCAGTCCAACTGACTGACGGATAAGCTCATGCATCTACATACACAAGGCACTGAGTGAAGGAGGGATAGAGACAGGAAGTGCGGAAGAAACGTCGAAAAAGTGGCAAAACATGCTAGCAATTCCATTAGCGAAACGACTGTTGGTCCCTCCGTTTATGTATCTTCATTAAAGACGACGGCAAGATCCGCCAGCACCCTATACTTGTTCATATCGTTAGTTTCCGGAGTAGTCCGATTCCTCCTTCTTTTTTTTTACTATTTTACTTGCATCTTTCCGTTCCATCGTCTTCTTTACAGTACTTAACTAAATTCAAAAGCTCCGCATCGCTTGTTCAAGGCGGTTACGGTCGAATGTGTAATCCGCAATTTAAAATTCGAATTTTCTTAGAAATTGAGTGAATTGCAATTTTTGCAAGTCAACATTATTATTGGGTTTTTGTAGTTCGATACAATTCAGACTGCAATTTCCGGGATTATTCAGCTTTTGCGATTTAGCATCTCAGGATTTGCAATTTAGCATCTCAGCTTGTACAAGTCGGGATACAAACCACAAGCTTTAGAATTTACGGAGTAGAACGCCAGTTAGCAATTCATGATGTAACATGATTGTGATTCAGTATCTAAACTCCACCTCACAAGTCAGCAGTATACCTTAAGTATAGTTTTAGGAGCTCAAAAACCTGAATTCAGTAGTTATTTATTGCCCACCACCGACTGTAAATATGAACTTTTCAAATACAATTTTATGCCTGACTAGACATTGGCCAGGAGCAATTACGAAAGAAGAAACTGTTGCTAACGAACGTACATAAGAATAAACCATATAGAAGATTTACAGTTCATTCAAGTCATTGTTCAGCAAAAGGTCCATTGTATGTACACATTCATGATTGTCATAAGTTTGGTCGTAACTACTCATGAGAGTAGCTTGTCTCTGAAGTAAAAAGAGTCCACGAGCAACTTTATACTCTTGCAGAAATCATGCTATAGTGTACTTATAGAAAAAATGAAGTAAAATTGTCCATCCACTTTGGATGAATGAAGAGCATTACTTTGCTTATTATTGTGAACCAGTTGGAAAGTTCTGCGAGACTTGAACAGCTTTACAGAATAGGAGGAATGGGCTACCGTCGTCACTGAAGTCACCAAACAGTGTGGGATTGTTCTGTTTTCAAAGGAAAAATCCCCATTGAAGTAACTCAACTCTATCTCTTATGTGCAGATATTCCCCGAATACTCGCTGAAATGCCCATGAAAAGTTGTTCTCATTGCGCTTCCACATAATGGGACATAGTAGTAGTCGAAGATGAGTACCGTCATTCCAGAACAGTTGGTTCAAATGGCACAGGAACATGATCATAACGACGAAAAGGGATGAGAGGACTGATAAAACGGTGACAACGACGACGACGAGACAAGGTCCGCTCCTGTCTGCCCGCGTATTCAGCCAGTAATAACATATATAAGCTATAATTACATTATATTTATCTGTAGGCACTCCACACATTTCACTATCTTCATAGACGTTTAAATAATCTCTAAAACACATCAACGAAATTCCATCAAGTCACTTAATATTGCTACCTCGTTTTGTTGCTCGTGCATAGCCAAAGCAATATAGCTCTCACTATACATAGGAAACCCAAGTCAGTTTTATAGATAAAACCGAGGCATCAACTCGTATCAAGCTCGCGAATGATGACAATATTCACAATATCCAGCGCATGAATTTACAACATCCAACAAGCGAATATATACAGCATTCAGCAGGCAAATTCACAGCATTCAGCAAGCAAATTCACAGTATTTAGCAAGCAAATTTACAACATCCGCTTGCTAAAATTCACTCATGCAAATAAAACAGAAACTTGAGGAATGAATGGGTGATTTGTGGTATAGAATGAACCATAATCACAAACTCTCACAACGCATTTTAACGGAAATACCCGCTGTAGTTATATCTTAAATGACATTTTGCGGAACTAGCTTTTGATAGGATAACATTATATGTATCTCATCTAAAATAAAAATATTTCGCAAACGAAAGCCCTGAAACAACGCAGTAGGTACAGTGCTACCGCTGGGATTGCATTAGTATAATGGCTACAATAAGCTTCTTTATGCCTTCATAAACTTGTTTATTTGGCACGTTTTGTTAATTTACTTACGAATTTATATTTTGCAAACTTTTGATATCTTCCGAAGTTATAAAGGACCACGACCATACAAGCATGATTTCCTATATCTTGAGGTGGCGTAACTTAATGGTAAATTTACGATGCATTCGTAGAGAATATACATAGATACTTGAATTGATTTTCACTCAAACACGTTAGTTCGACAGACTTAAAGTGTTAAGTATAAAGGTCATTTTGTCATCATCAGAGCTTGTTGTTGTCTTCGTGACTATAGTATCTTCATTAATAACTGAGCATTTTAAAATGTGTAAATGGTCACATTTGTCATATGTACTTTGAGTAAGTGAGCATTGATGTATCTGTTGGAGAAATGCATGACAATCGCCGTTTTTAAGATTGCGTACGTGTAGTGTTGTAAGTACTCAGACTAAATAACTTGTTCCTCAGAGATGACATGAAGCACAGAGGGTTGGCAAAATGCGAGGAAAATTGTTTATCTTCCTACTTGACATTCCCAGGACAATGTGGGGTAAAAGGTCCAAAAAAGGGGATTTAAATTCTAAGCCAAGTTTTGGGCACATTTGAATAATGACATGAGAAGTTGTTTTGTTGTTGGATGGATTGTACGGAGATATAGCGTATGCACATGTAGGTACAGTAAACTCTGTGGATTTCTTGCTGGAGAGCTAGATCGCTATTTAAGTTATTTACCTCAACTGCCAAGTAGTTAATGGGTAAGTGTAATCAAGAATGCAACAGGCAGGTAGTAAAGTAGCAGCAGCATAAGGAATGGAACAATAGTCTCTACCGCGCGTTAACATTAACTCAGCATCTTTGTGGTGGGGAGACTCAAGGTACCCACAACAGGATATCTCCATCTCATCAAAACTATTTGCTGACTATGTACATACTATGATGATATATCCATTGGTCCGAGAGTGTACACATACACACACAAGTGATTGATGTCTTCTCGTTAGTTTGTCCCGTGTCACTGTTTTAACTCTCTGAACATATAGATAGATACACAGAGAGTGCAGTGAAGAGTTGTGGAAAGAGGGATTCCATGTAAAGTAAAACGTTTAAGTTGTATTTCAATTCTCATTATACTAATGCTTACGAGGTCTTTATACAATGTAAATAATGCCTGCATAGACTGCATGAACACATAATGTTTACACGGTTACTTTATACACTGTGAAATAATGTGTGCAAGCTTTTGCACTAGTAACAAACATCTTGATATGTATATCTATATATGTGTAACATGTAGCGACGTACATCTACTGAATTCTGAATTGGATTCGAGGACCCCCCAAGCTAACCACTTTATTACAATAGTGACCCAACATGCACTGCTGACAGATGAACACGCCATATTTTCCCTTGCTTTTTAACTCAGTCAGCAATAACAACAACGAAACGAACAAGTCTTCCCTGCATGGAATTAAAGCATATATGTATATACACCTTTTAGTTTCTCTGAATATATTAATTTCTCGACAAATATTTTAGTGATAATTACTTACAACATACAAATGGACTTTTAAGTACTTTATTACATTACACAAATTGTTCAAATTATTGCCATAAAGTTTACTTGAATAAATCAAAGATTTTACATTATTTTGCGAAATGTTGTAAAATGGTCCGGGGTATAATTAATATACAAAATACGAGAGATATAATGATGATAAGGAGAAGAAGGAAGTAAAACATATATAAGTAAATGCATGTAAAGAACTGCAGTATATAGATATTATAGAAATAATGTTAATGTAATAATGTCATGTAGTTATTACAAACATATTTACGCACTTTAAAAAGCATATAATGACCATGTATTTAGCTTCCATTTAAGAATAGAGACATAGACATATGTATACAGTTTGTATTTCTGAACAATACAAACTATTGAGTATGCATTTAGTATCTTCTGTAAACATGTCTGACTGAATCTCTGTCTGTGTGTCTGCTAGTGAAAACCTTTAAAGTATGGAATCTGAAGAGAGCGAGAGAGAAAGACAGAGTGAGAGAGAGAGAGATGCGAACAAGGGAAACAAAACAAGTCACTTGAAATTGTTGTCTTTGAACAAAAGTGTGTTTCTCCGAATTTCACTCACAAAACAAAGACTCATCATTCTTTCTGCATACTCATGTTTGCCTCCGCGATCCATTCCCGCAGTGTGTTGCACTACACTCAAGTGCCCTTTAAAGTGTCAAGAAATCCCTGCAAATGACTCACAACCAGCAGTTTTGACACACTCATCTAATTACCACAATGTATACACCTTCCAGCATGATGATGAGTACAAGCTAAATTCGACATTTCCATGAACATGTTTATCTTTCACAATAGTAATGATTCTGATGAGAGCACAGTTCCATGGAAATCATTACACTGAACTTTGGATATAGCTAGCTTAAATTGAAGTTCCACAAGCTCTCGTGTCTTTAACTTTTACTAAATGAGAGCGCTCTGACGAAGTAAACACACACATCAGCATATAGATACTTCAAATACAGAAACATCTATAAGTATACAGAAAGTTTTTTCTTGTAATTATTCCCAAAAACTTCTTGTCTCCGTTTAGAACGCTTATTTTGTCATTTGAAATACTGCTCTTATCAAGGATTCCTTAGCTAATACCAACAGGGATGAGGCTCAAGATTGTTTGAATATATGAAGAGATCATTTTTTCATTAGAAAATCTAAGCCGCAATCCGGTCTTTCAACTAACTTAGTAGTATATAAACTATGGAACAATTTTGTGGGTCAAAGTCTTTACATAGAATAAAACAGAGCTTAGCAGATGGTAGTAAGATAAAAATTCCAATGCAATTTTGCTAATCCAGCAGTTAAATTCCCCAATCTGTTCCAGTCCATTAGGCTCCAGTTGTCGTTAGAAATGTTAAACAAAGCGAGAGAGGGAGAAAGAGAGAGAGAGAGAGCTCATCCAAATATTGAGAATCCAAGTTCTAAATAAACGCAGCCTGGCCGAGTTTCCAGTTTCAATGGATTTCTTCCCGTCACAAACATTCGGTAGCAACCAAATCACATAGGCTTTGCAGCTTATTATTGTGCTACTATGATGGTTGTTCCAGTTTTCTACGCAAATGTTCCCCAAACACTTTGAGGTCTTTTGCTTCAATCTGTGTTGAAGGGAAAGAGAAAGATTGAAGCGTACGTGTGGTGGTAAAAGTATCTCTGTGAGCATCCCTGAAAATTGCGTTTCTATGTATTTGCATATAGATTATCAATACATAGTCTACACTACACATATATTATATTAATAAGAAATGCACATGACGTGCCGCCATCAAAAATTTAGACATGTATAAGTATATACGTAGAACAATTTCCATCTCCACCGCTCCGAATTTCAATTCCGTAATAATTATTTCCAAAAGGGTAACAAGATTAACGAAATATGCACGCAGGATGAACCTATATTGGGATATTAACTGCGATCCTGACAACCGGTAATATTTCAGAAGAGAAGACGGAGGATTAAAAGCCATAATTCAAAAATGTTGACTAATGAAGTTCAGCGCGGTCCGCCTGCCTATGGCTCCACACATATGTTTTTCTATTGTAGGGATATGATGAGTAATTTACGATTAAATTGTTCCCTGTAATGTAATTATATATGTATAAGTATACATAGATGTGATCAATGTTCACATTCGCTATGCTGCTTCTTACAAATCTGTGTGAGTGATCCGCACTACATAATACAGCTTAACTGTAAGTATAAAAATTGTTCAAATATGAAATTCTGTGACGCTCTTGCATTTTAATACTTTCCATATGCTATTAACAAATACAAAGCTCCTGCACGAGTCCGAAAATAAATCGCAGAAAATTATCCGGAACATCGTTTTGATTTGCTCATTTAAATAAATAGACCATCTGATTGAAGATGAGGGAGGTTTGTGTATAAAAGCAGGAGAGCAAATACACAGGCGGAATGATCAATGTGGATTTGCATAAGGAGGGTGAATTATTCGAATTTTTCAGTTCCGCTTATTTACTTGTATTACATTATGTATATGCAGTCGGCATGTAGAGGGAATCACGCAATCAATTCTCCAGTTGCAGACAGCATTATTAAATGTGGCTGAGTACATTCATTTCACGAGAGATTAAATCAGTTGGCATAAATAAGGAATATGTAAAAATACAAGAAGATACGATAGTGTGGCCGTAGAAAAATGTAGATACATACTCAGACATGGAAATTAAATATGTGAGTTTTACTTCATTCCATGAAGCTGTATGAAAAATAAAATATGTGATTTACAATAAGGTTAGGCTTATGGAGATACTCTTTACACAAAGTATATACATAGTTATTATAGAGTTTTATATGCATTTACAGAAACGGTCCAGCCATTTAACAGACACAACACAGGAATGACACACGGTCGTCTCTTCGCGGGAGGATATTAAATCCCCTCGCATAAATATACCGAGCGGGGTTATTATTATATACAAAGAGAGAGAGGAAAGTTTAAATAAGAAAGTTGGAATTAAAAACTGAGATGTGAATTAATTTGAGCATGCTGTCTTTTGCCCTCCTAACCTCATCCAACATATCGTGTACCTATCAAAGATGTCAAATTGAAGTTGCACATCCTATTCCTACATTTATCTTCCCTTACAAATTTTGCCTATCATATACCTACATTTAAATATTCAAGACAATTTTTCCTTCCTACAATGCCAAAGTTTACCTCTCGCCTACATTTAAGCCTATATAGGCTTAGGTTTATATGTCTGCCTATCCTACAAATAGGAATAAGTTTTTAAGCCTATATGTGCATATTATAATACAGTTTTAATCTGTGGAGCTCTTAATAGCAATTAGATTGATCGTGGTAATGACATCAAATATTTGTTGAAGGTATCTCTCAGTATCGAAACCAAGACTAACAAAATTCACAACAAAACACCCTAACTAATAAAATAATATGAACACAGCACAGTTATATTCCGAGTTGTTCCTTTCGGTCCTCTCTGACCAAAATCATGTTTTCAGTTGTTCCAGTTTTTAGCCTGGCTCTTCTTGCTCTGTGAAGTGAGCCGGCAATAGAAAAAACTCTTTCAATTGACGATGATGACGCTGGAAATCCCAAATATTTTTTTGCCAAACCACTTATAATTGGGTATTTGTTGGATTTAATTTTGCTGCGATAATAATCTAATGGGCTTTCATTTGCTGGAATTCTTGGTTCGGTTAAATATTCGTCGACCTCACTGGTTGAAGCTGTTTGCACATCATATGTTTCTGGTTCAGCAAGGAAACTTGAGAGAAAGCTTTTTGGCTTTTTCTGTGGAATGTCTTCGGCTGTAGACGGAAGTGATTCAGTGGAGTTCTTGCGTTGCTTTTCCCTTTTGTAGGCATCTTCTAAAATTTTCTTTGCTTTAATGGGAGTGGTAGTGTACTTATTCAGTAAATATGGCTCGTCCACAGGAACTAACGTACATAATTAAAACTGATAAGGTATTTCAGTTAGTTATGAAAATGTAAATGCGGACAAAAACAATTTTACTTGAAAATGGTTCCATTTTCCATCTTGGATCCAGGATGGTAGCTAAAATATAAGCTTCATTGTCAAATATGCGGTACATATTTTTCTTTGATCCTCTACCAGCGTAATAAAATTGTTCTTTGGACCCGAATCGCTCCGTTAAAGTTAGACATAAGCTTGACTTTAATGCCTTCATATAATCTACGGTACAGTCAACTGCTGCAACTCCTACAATAAACAAATCAGTTGTAAGAAATGTATGTGCTACAAATTAGTATATTATACATTACAAGTATTTACTACTAATAATGGTTGCATACTTTTATACAAAGTAATAACTCCTAAAATTACTAAGGAGGAAGTGACTCCTTCTGCTTGCAATTCCTGTGTGAGTACATAGAATGGATTAAGAAGTTGGCTTAGTTCCAGCATTTCAATTTGAGTTTTCAAAGAAATCAATTCCGGGACATTATTTTTCTTTCCATTTTGAACATGCGCTTCTTCAAGAACAGAATTTAAATTTTGTAAAAAATCCACCTGTTTGAAAATGTCAATCATGAAACAAACATAATGTGGTTTTATGTAACAATTAATATATAATTACTTCAGTTGCAAGGTAGGTTATCTCCGTTCTTTTTAAATGCAAAATGGGTTATCCGCCGTTAGTTTAAATGCAATAAGCGTAAAATTTAACAATACCGAGGATGTTGTTATTAAATTTATAGTAATTTTGAATGCTTTAAGATGCTAAATTTATTATATCATTGTTTATTATTAGTTATTTACTTTGCAACTGAATAATTATCAGCAACACATTTTGCATTGAAAAAAAATATGGATAACTCATCTTGAGTTGACGAGCAATGTGGATAACTCACCCTACATTTCTTGTTGTGACATGTGTATTTAGGTATTATTTATAGAGTTATTTAATTTATTTAGTTACCTCCAAAAGGCGGTTCAATGCCAAAAGAAAACCATTCCAACGGGTGTCTCCAATTTTTATTAATCCTTTTCGGGTTTTAGCTATTAGTTTTGAATTCCAGAAAGTAGATTTGTTGAAAAATGAAACCAGTTTTTCCACCTGTAGCTGAATGCTGTTGGAGTTTGGATTTTTCTTCAAACATTCTTTGATCACAAGCTGAAGGCCATGGGACATGCAACCTAGCCTAATTAAACTTGTTCCTGCCCATTTATCCACGGTGTCATAGATTTCGTCATCTTCAACGTTGCTGTCTTCAGCATTGCTCATGTCATCATGAAAATTCTCATCACTCACATCTTCCCAATCAATTTCAGTGACTTCGGATGTATTTTCTTCAGTCGGTTCATCTTCGTCGTCTTCGTAATTATTATTATTAAATATATCGGGATCTCCAAAAGCTTGCACATTTTTCCTAGCATTGTCTGTCATGAGAATTCCCACCTAAAAATATGATCATACTTTATTCTCGAATTATAAAAAATGTTTTACATGTTCTCGTAGTTCATCTACTTTAGTTTAAACGCCCTTGATTTTACTAATAAATGAGAAAACAATTACAAATAATTATAAATTACATTCTCAGATTATTGTTGTAAGTAGCTAATAAATAATACAGCAAAATAAAATCAACAACAAAAAGTCATTAAAATAATTTATATTTGGTATTTTAAAAATATATTACCTGATCCGGCCTAATAAGGTAACGAGACCCTATTTGCTCCAAAAATGCCTTGCGAATAAAACTTGCTTGCTTATTAAAAGTGTATTCTAAAAATGCAAGACTAAATGAATTCAGTTTCCAGTCTTCGTCAATGTGATGAGCCCGTATTCCCATGATTAGCTTGTGACTTCGGCTGGTCCAGAGATCAAACGACAAATGTAGCGATCCGACGGAAACATTTTTTAACCGATATTTGTTTTTAGCAACAATTCTGAACAAAAACATGAACATAATGAATAAAATATTTAATCTAAAACTATACTCAAGGTAATTAATCGAATGATTCCTTGTATTGACGAACAAATAAAGATATATAAATATTTACCTCTTCGCCTCCAAAGATATGTGGTTTGTCAAGGTTGATCTCGATGGTAACCGAATCGATTTGTCCAAATCTCGAATAAATTTCATCATAACAGGATGCTCTATAAGATTTAACGGAACGCCTCCAACGCACACAAGATCCATCAAATTAGTCATAAATTCAATCTGTTTCATGTTGGAGAAGCTGTAGCAACCCGAGTTTGAATACTTTTGGAGTTTCTTCTTTTTGACAATAAATGATAGTAACGGGCTATTGCCTGTTTTGTCATTGTCCGCTTTACTTTTGGAAATGCCATGCTGACTTTCCTATAATAAGAAATATTTCATAAGCTACCAGAAGAAATATATTTTATTTACAAGATAATATAAAATCGATTTATTGCGAAAATATTTTATATAAACTTACTAAATGTAATTGATGACTAGACCAACCCTGTTTCGCATTGTAAGACCGGGGTTTTGACTCTTGACAGTCTTTATGCAAGCACTTTATGAGTCCTTTAGTACCATTTTCGGTCGATTCGATTACTTCAAAATACTGTTTAAGGTCGTTTCTTATTATTATTACTTTGTTTTTAATTTTGTTCATATTGATAAAGAAATTCAGTTCATAGAGATGAGAACTTTTTGAATTTACAGTAATAAATTTATCGTGTATGGTGAATTTTTTACATTTTGTTCATATCGATTGTTTTGGTATCAAGTCGATTCCAATACGTTTCAATTGGAAAATCTTGTCATGCTTGATCGAATAGCAACATCGACTCACGAGATGCCGTCCATTTGCGGAATTTTATTTTGACTTCTGCATTTCTTTTTTTATTCATTTATACCTCCCTATAAGGGTGGTTTTTGCATTCGCCTACATATGAACCTATTTGAATTTCAAAAAAATTCGATGCTTACCTAACTGCCTACAAACATGTAGGTACCCTAACCTATATGTAGGCACACGTTATTTATAAAGTCGCTCCTAGCCTATTTTACCCTATATTGACTTTAAAACGGTCACCTACCCTACATATAGGCCTATATAGGGCCTACATATAGGATAGGCTGACATGATTGGTACCTATAGTATTACTTTTGAAACGGCCGAAAAGTTCCATAGTACCTTACCATTATTCCGTAGAACTTCTATTCTACTATCTATAGCTATATACATATATCCCTGTTGTGTTATATACACACAACTTTCCCACATGCACACTTCTACACTCACCAGAACAGCCGCCTGCCTGGGCTTGCATGCGCGCTCTTGCCACCACCACGAAAGATTTATTATCATGGTTAATTGAATATCATATGAATCGGTAATGGGCGTAAATCACATTATCTAGCGCGCTCTTCTGTTGCTTGATGCCAGCCAAACCAAAGGTTGTATGCACGTCCATGCGGAGGGAGCGGAGCAGGAAGACCAACGAGAACCTTTAATACTCCTGGAGTCGTAAATAACTCGTGAATCGTCGAGCCGATGAAACACATTAGCACCACACACACAACTATATTTACATTTCAGCATCCTCATTCTTATAGTATATTCCAGAATTCCTAGAATCATATGGTTCTTCCAACATCATGCTTCCTACATCATGTACTTCAGCATCACGATTCTTATAAAAATATTTCAGCATCATCTTCAGTCTTATAATTTTAGTTTTAGTATAGCTTCATAAGCTTATAATACATAACATTCTTGCGTATAGTAAAATGCAGTTTCTTTAACCTTATTATAATTCAGCAGCTTCATTGTCTTAGAATTCAACAGCCCGCACATAGTTATGTAATTCCTTACAATTGCCCAGCCTCATCCGTATGCTTCAGCAAGTTCATATTAACCACGCACTGCTAACAGGAGGCTAATCTTGAGGATTTATTTCCTAAAATGCAGGTCAATTCATGTAATAGTATAGCTTTTAGCATATCTACGTGCTTTTCTGCGTAATTACATGCTACATGAATTTATGTAGAGTAGAGATGATGCGGAAATGTGTAATGGCACACGTTCCGAAAGTGTTAAGTATATCCGTAGGTAGTTTTTAGGTAGTTACGAGAAAAAATACGGACAAAGATGAGTAAATGGGATTTATTGTAGAGGAAAGCAGGAACTAAAAAACAAACTTTTGTGTGTATATATATATATATTTGACCAATGTATTTGTAGTGGAAAATCCACAGTGATTGAGAAATCCGTCCTGCCACTACTGCCGGTTGCGTTCATCCCTTCCGTTTATTAAGTACATGTTTTATGCAGTGTGATTGCTAATAAGAAACAAGGTCCATACATACAAGTCTCCCGGACAAAACAGACGTGTACAGTGCCATAATTTCGATAATAATAGAGCCCATATTGCAACAATAGGACCACAACTCAGCCCCTTTGCCTATGAATATGTGGATGGACTCCAAAAATAAGTTGGCATTGGCACGAACGACCGACGGACATAATTTCTCCTGCTTTTCAATTGCGTGGATGGAGAAACCATGCAACTCATTCTTGAAAATAGATTAGGACTGTGGTGTGTATTGAGAGAGAGACAGAGAGAGAGAGAAAGAGACCCTGGAGTTCGCGACCCAACAACGGTACAGACCCCGATGTCTGCCCTTTATGTGTCCGTGTGCAGTACATTTTTCTTTTTATGGATAGAGATTTCAAACCTTCGTGTCGATGTCGTAGCCTTTACACACTCTATAATGATATTAGATTGGCCTTCACAGTGCATTGGCTACTCAGCAATTTCAACTGACGCTTATAATATAAGGAGAGTACAGGATGTACATATTAAGTTCGTAGTGTAGATCCTACGAGCTAGTAAAAGTAGATACATGCAGTATTTGTATATATAAGTTAACGTGTTAAGCATATTGGTAATACAACCCACTTGGTGCATCTATAATGCATAAAGGCAAACGTGTATGAAATCCTGCTGGCCAGCTGTCAGCAGTACTTAGCTCAATACAAAGGACCTAAAGGGGATCACATTAGACAAGAAAAATAGAGCTTTTCATCCACAATTTGAGTGCTGAAAAGAGATATACAATTTAGAATGAATGAGCTACTGCCGGGGTTTATGTGTATCACATTATTTCCTTCAGGCAGACAATTCTAACACAACTACTATGTATACATCGGCAGGCAGGCGGAGTGTGCACTGATCAAAACCAAAACCCGAGATAACTAACTTAACACTATGGAGGTGAATGTGTGTGTGTGTATGCGTTTATGACTTCAGTCATTTTCCACGACTCTTTCACCACATCTCTGTACCTTCCACATACATACGGGCTTCACAGTTACCTATATGTACCTCCTATGTTTAGCTATGTATATGGTGGAGCTTTCTTGATTTAAAGTGTGCGAACCTTTAATGCGCATCCGAGAGCCATCATCGAACAATCAATGTACATATTCGAGCCTTCACCATCGAACCTTAAACGTGTATGGTGTATATGTATTCATTACTATATGTATTGACGGTTCGACAGGAAGCTAATTCGTCTTTTTAGACCCGGAATACACAGATATTTTCAAGCTGAACCCAACCTCTGCAAATGAAGTGCGGCACGGTACATTGAATTTCAATTCCCCACATTAGAGTGTTCAAATATGAGACTCCGTCCTGCCGGTGTGCTTGAAAATTAAGCTATTCAATCAACAAAATAGGAATTCCCAAATTTGGGAATACATGAGCGGAGGAAATGTAAGTATGTTGTGTCTGTGGAGCAACTGCTGCTACGTACACAAGCTTTAATTATGTTCAGTGCATGTTGGAAAAGGTTCAATACTTTGAAAATACATTTTGAAAATAAGCATATATAAGTATAGAAGCTTCAACATTAATGAATTACGAGGAAGCTCTAGACTATACATGGTTCAGAATATACATGAATTATTATACAGAGTTTAGGCAACTATCCGCGAACAAGGCTCAAAAACTCTCCGTTCATCTCTTTAACAGCATTGTATCCTCTTGACAATAATGTATAAGTATACGAGAACAAGTCTATTATTGGAGCTTTTGGTGAAAATATTGTGGTACAGGCCCGATCCTCTTGGTTTTGTTCCATATGAGCTCTCAATTGTCTAATTAACTCGAACCTCCATCCCAAAGAGGCTTAAGTGTTCCTAATAGACTACAACATCATGGGTAAATGAAAAGGGAAATTTGATCTGTCTGTGTACATATTCTGATAGACTCATCTGGAAAGTTTACATGGGGACACACCTGATGACAGGACATGTGTTAGCCAGAATTGTCCAACACTCTCTGATTTTTACAGCTTTTTTCCACATAAATACACACATTGAAGTGTCGACTTGACCAAAGTACACATACTCGTGTAACATGTACAATCTATATTGAGAGTCTCTCTATCACTAATAACAACTACAACATGATGTGCCTTGAAGTAACAGAAATATATACTTAATAAATACATATATCTGTGTCCTGTATATGTTTTTGTACGTGTACTTATTTTCCTGTCCAGTATCCATTGACATACCAAAGCATGTCAATTTTAAGCGTTATCTCATGTGCAGACTGACTCTAACCCTTGTGGTTGGACGGCAACACCCTCCTTAATGTTCCGTTTACAGTGGTTTTGAAATGTGGTGCTAAAGTAATTTCCGGTCCAAGCGGTCATTAAGGGGTGGTTAAGGTGTGAGCTTAAGAGTGTGACCAACACTTGATATTTTCTTCCAAGGATTTCATTACCGGTTTGACTTCACTTTTCTTATACACGTATAAATATATGCCAACAATACAAGCATTTCCACAAGTTTTATTTATTCCTACCACGACTCCCCTTTGCTTTACCCTTGATCTGGAGTTAGCATTTGATTGTTAACATAAACGGAGATTGTATACATTATGTAACCATATAGAAGTACATAGATCTATAAATGTAAGCTTATTACCTATACTATATGCTGCATGTTACACATAAGCCATTAGGTATATACAGTTAAGCTTTAAGCTGTTATATACTTATATAACATAGAAAGAGCATTGCTGGAAGCGAAATCCTGGAAAAAATGACCTCATCTGATGACTTTGACATGACGATGACAGAGACCTCAGGGCTTTTCCTATCAACTCCTAAGCTTTGATGTCTGTATTCAGAGCAAATTTCTGATGATAAATCTCTTTTGAAAATAATCCTCAGTAAACAAAAAATCAAGGATGAAAATGCATTCAGCTGAATATTTTAGGGGAAGGTGAATTTGTCCGTCATAGCAAATTGTGAGCTCAAAATTTTGTTTTATAATACCTTGAAATGATTGAAATCCTATAAAAATATTTCTCTACGAAATATTTATTTCGTCATATACTTACATAGTAAACACACAGTAGAACTTGAATTACTATCGTAATATTACTTACTATTCTTATGCACTACAACACTCCATCCTGGAACACTTTCCTGCCGCAGGATTTTTTAGATTTGGAAAAACTAAAGAAAAAAGTGTTGAAATGATAGAAAGCGTTCATCCACAACCATTGGAATATTGTATTCTCTGAATAAAATTCAATTGTGAATTTCCCGATTTCCCATTGTTCCATATTTGTATGTAGTGGGAATGGTTGGGACTTTTTAGATTTTGGAAGGAGCCAAAAAAACGTATTACCACCTTGGGGCGAAACTTATCGAATTTTTTCAAGTCCTCTTTTCATTTTTTCCCATCAGTCAATTTCCAAGTTCAACCGTCAAAACGACTCCCGCTCCCAATTCTACCTCCTTCTCCAGAGGGGTAGCTGGGATCTTCCTTTGTAACAATTCTATTCTCCTGAGATGAGCTACAAACTTCAGGAGCTGCAGTTATGATCAAAAAAACCTTGTGCATCAGAAAAATGCATTGGGAATATTTTTATCTTTAAGTTACATATATGTTCAAAATGTCTGTATATTTTCGATATGATTATTTGTATTTCCTGCTTTCATATATATTTTCTTTTTTCCACATAACAAATTTCTATATTCAATGTATGAATTGTTTGGTTATATCTTTCATTTTCATATTGTACCATTTGCTATATATAGATGCAATTTGCAGCATCTCCCAATTTTCCATTTTGTAAAACCTAACATGATTTTGTCCTGTTGGTGGAAAATTGAAGTTGGAGGGTTGGAATTTATTATAGTTATGTATTTTTTTTATTCTGTAAAATGATTTGCTTCTGCAGTTTTTTATAAAATATGTCTTTTTCAAGATAAAATATTCATTCAAAAAAGAAATTTCCGAATTCGCGTAATTAGGTTTAATGTTCACATATGTGTAATAAGGCAGTGAAAACATAGTCTATGCATGCAATAAGTCCAAAAAAGAATGCAATGATGCAGTTTTGCATGATGATAGGATCCACCCGTTTGAAAACACATATGAATACCTGGAGGGTATAGAAAGGAAAAGGATGATGATGATAAACTATATGCGGGTAGCACATAATAAAGGGGCAAGCCACAATCAAAAATTAGTTGTTGTGGAAATTTGATATGAAAAGGTTAGTCATCGAAAAGAGAAATGGAGAGCTTCTGTGTCCATGAAATTTGTTATTACACCGAAAGGTCTGCGGTTATGAGGAGAATTTTCAAAGAGTTGTTATAGTTTCGTTGTTGTTGTGGGACAGTAGCGGTGCGGATGTACATAGGCAATGCACGCATGGTTTATTAAACCAACAGAAATAATAGTATAGTGTAGTGTAAGGGTCAGACAAAGGAATATGAAAAGTTAAAATTTATAAGTATGTACGCGGATCGACATATGGGCAGGAGGCTTGATGATACCACAAAACAGTGTGTCTGTAGAGTCGTCAAAGAGCGGCAAGTTAGCATTGTATAGGATAGGTTTAAAAAGGAAACTGCATCGTCACCATCATTTACTACACTCCATGTTGACTCCGCCGTTGTTGTTCTGGATGTACATTTTTCAATATAAGGTGATTTAGTATCTACTACACATAATTTCCAGTAGCGCATTTATACATATATAGGCTTACATATTACATATGTTTACACTATATATAAGTAGTGTTACATATTTATATATATACAAACGTTTCCAGTAAAATTACTCCATAAAAGACAACTCCGAAAAACTGAAGTAGAATTTCGACCGCGAAAAATTACAAGGTAGAGCATGACCTGACTGAAGTGGTCGTCCACTTGAAAGTAATTTAATGGAACCGAGACCTTTATCGGCTGCACCATCTTTTATTCTCCATTTTACAAGGAAAGGATGATGAGGGCAAGCCAGCTTTATGGTGATTAAAGCTCGCGCATTATTAAAGCCATTACAAAAGTGTGCATTATAAGTATATTGTGTTAAGGCTCATTGTCAATTGTATCCAATTCTCTATAACTTATGATACAGTCATTAGGGCAAGAGTCTAATTTCGGGGAAAAGGTGGAAAATAAATACAGGTTAGCAAACAATAAACACTAGGAGCATTCCATGCAAGTTCTAATTTTTAATAATAATAATTCTGTCATGTTGCACATTATTATGCTATTATAGATGGACCATAAGGCTCTGTCTACGTAGTTGATCTATACAGATCTCCATGGTTTTGTAGTACATATGTTACGCCTATTTAAGCTACTACCTAACAGATGCGATGCTATAGTTACTAGTTACTTATACTATATACTATACTATATGTCTTATACTTACTATTACTGTACACTACATACTTAAAAAGTGTAAAGTACAGGGTACATGGAGATTAATAATAGGAAATCATTACATGTCATCCTATAATATAACATTTATACCTTTCATCACTTTTTTTGTAAACTACAGCAGTAGCTTTTATAGTTTTAACATCTTCATTATTATGTATTGTGGATGTTTGCCTTCCGGCCAGAAATTATGTTCTCGGGCGGCGGCGGTGACAATACAAAATATAATCCCAATGGCACTGACTGACTCATTTCAATTCACACATACACACACACACACACATACACAAAACATCAACTATGGAGTTGATGACATGCTCAATTTATTTATGCAAAATGACTCAATTGCTACTACTGCCATATAGTCAAATTAACGGGTGCAACTGCTTTCGTTTTCAATTTCCCTGAATGACGTTCAAGCAAACATACAATGAATTCCAGATATAATAAATTCCTCGTTCGTACTGATGTATATAATAGTACTTCTATATTTGTATGCTAATCATGCGGAGTAGATGAACACAATAAAAGGGAATGCAAAAGAGGTAAAAGCTGTATACATTACCTTCCGATCCTTTATTGTAAAGGATGAGCTTCAAATTCAATATAAGTTTTTAAACATTTACTATGTATATATGGTGTTTATAAGGCCATAATGATAATCGTGCATGTACAAAAGTTACTATTGTGATCATCACATATACATGAATTATGTATAATGTGAAAACTGTGGATAGGAGATAAAGTGATTGCGGGAAACCACATATATACCAATTGCTTTTGATATGAACACAAAAGAGAAATAAAATCAACTCACTGACTGACTGTAAGTATGTATGTAATATGTACGTAGCCATGTATGTACATATGTGTGTATTACAAGGAAAGGAAGCCAATCGCCTCCCGCAAAATACAAATGCAATTTAAAAGGAATGAGAAATACAAAGTAAATCACCACTCTGGCTCCACATGGTATGGTACAGTATAGTAAGGCTTTGCCCCGAAAAAGAAAATATTATTGATTCCACACTTGGGCATTGTAATCAACCCATTTTTCCTACCGCTAACACACGTCAAATTTACATATCATCATATGAACTACTACAACGATGGATTACATATAGTAAAATGTACATGATGGAACAAACTTTTTTTACACACAATAATGCATTATGAGAACTTGAAGGAAAACTGTATTATGAGAGGTTGAATGTAAACTGTGTTGAGCTGAATGGAGAAACTAAAGTATATTGAGGCTGAATAAGCTTACTCTCCGAAAGGTTTTAATGCAAAATTGACGTAAATTGTAATGTAAGAGCCATGCATGATACGCAACATATTAAGATACTGGATAACTGAAGCAGATTCGACGACATGGTTTTTTTTCTGGCTTCAACAAAAGAGCGTATTCCAGAGTTATTCAGGACTGCATAAAAAATGTGAGGTTGTCAAGAACCGCGTACATCCGACAGTCCATATTTTAGCTCGGATGTGTAAAATTGTAAATGTGGTAACATAAAATGTTAGTAGGATCCAGTAAATAACACAATAACTCGTGATGCTCCATCAGTATACAAATACAACCTTGCTCCACAACAGAATAAACTTTATATAACACCATATACATAGTATATAGCATCTGTATAACAATTGGGAGGCTGCGAGGAGATAACTGGCAAGGGCTGTATAGTAGCTTTAATAAATGCACAAGATGAGTTGATACAAATTTGTATTCAAGTACGGACACTTTATATATTTCTTCCGCAACTTCCGAGCCAAAAGTGGCAACGCTATATCTACTTACTAAATATTTTCAGCTATCTATATATTTTCTATTGGTCCTCCCTACATCTATTTTCTATTGGTACTACATATGCTCCATGCACGGACAAGACGGCTGATATACTTACTCCGAGGCGGGATTGTATTTTGTCAGACTCTGCATTTTCTATAGATATATATTGTATTTCACATTATTTTGCATACACTCAGACACTACGCTATACACAGCAGCACCGATTGTATTTTACGTTGGGTTTTATACATTCGGTAGTCGTCAGATCCAGTTTAGTAAATTCTCCTCCGTATCTATCAAGTTTGTGTTTCCATACAAATATTGTACAATACTTGAATTTTGGCTCCTGCTTCCATGCTCCTGCTCCTCGTCGAGCCCCATTTTCAATTATCATGCAAATTTTCAATGCCGAGTCCCAACCAGGAAGTTTCCATAACTTTCAGGGACTTACTGGAGAATACTCAACTTTCTATTATTATAAATGTATATTTATGCTTCTCCGTGGTATGAGTATGCTACAACAATGCCTAGTAGTCGCCACAAGTCTTCTAAAGTATCCATCATTTACGGCCAAATTTAAAAAAGGTACAAACTCAAATAAAAAATTTTCAAAATATGCTTAAGACTTTTTCGGTTTATGTAGATAAAGTAAACTAGAAAAATGTGCATCAGTTAATAAAACAAATATTTCTTACTTTTGCAAGTCCCTTTCCACGTTTTAGGATCAGCAGGTTATGTGCCCAAGGGAGATGGCAGCTCCGGTGTTACTCCTGGAAAAGCAAAATAAAAATATCCTGTAAAATCACATCAAATTTTTTATAGTAATGTCAGTCATCCTTCGACCAAGACCAGCACCCTGTCTTATCAATATTTCACATCACACCATATCTCTTGTCTAGTAAACCCGTCAAGTTGAAGTCAAATATTTTCGAACGAATTACAAAGGAGGGTTGAAAAACAATAAAGTATTACTACCTTCTATTGGACCAAAAGCAATTTTCGGAAATGGTTTAAAGTATAGATACTTTTACTGAACGATGATGGATTAAAATCTGCATTGTTGGATATACACGTTTAAAAAATCAGACAAGTTCAAAAATTGTAAATTTGACACCTTGGTAACTGTAAAAAAACTTTTAGTAAATGAAAATAAAAAATGTGATTGACGTTTTTGGAATAAAGCATGACATTTTATTCAACTGTTTTAAGTTTGTGATGCTGATACACATATAGCTCAAAGCACAATCACAGCAGCTTGGAGATGGAAACAATATGGATGAGTTAAGAGTAAGTAAGCCGAAATGATTATGGACTGCAAATGAACTCATTTCGACATTCGAAGTATCGCGATGAAGCTTGAACTTATGAGATATTAAAACTTTGCCGTGATAC